>QQSS02224818.1:0-10566 GCA_003687565.2 Craspedacusta sowerbii | reverse complement strand
TCGAAATTCGATTGCCTTATCAACGAAATGCTGTCTATACAGAAGATGCGACCATCACTGAACATTCAATCGGACTCGATGAAGGCAAAACTTTTTGTTTGGGTTTGCGTTTCTGTTTAGTAATTGCAAACGAGCTTCTTTGAACTACCTTTTTCTTTTAACTGTTGCTTATCTTTTAGATATAGATATGTAATCACTGATGATGGCTGCAGAGTTAGCCGAAACGTCTGGAAATATAAATGTTCCTATGTATGCGCTAGTTTTCCCTATCAATAATCAATCAGCTCATAAATTGCCTGCATGAGAAAGCCAAACTTAGCAGCGAATAATACATGCACTAACCTTTGTTCGCACAGAAGGAGAATTTCGTCTACCTTGGTTTACACGAAGAGAGCTACCAGTAAGACTTCAACCCTGCGAAGAGATAATATTTCCAATCCTGATTCACGCGAAAAGAGTCCCGACAGTCTTGTCTTGAGACAGTGTAGCTTCTTTCAGTCTTGATCCACGAGAGCAGTGCTTCTACTTTATTACTATTGCGTTGCCAGTTACTTGCCTTCGACGCATCATGGATAGACAAAGATGTGCAAGGGTATAACTATATATTTACTTGTGGTCAAATTAATGTTCCAACACCAAAAGAAACCGTGCTGCCAATTTCAGATCGCAACCGAGCGAGTAATAATGACTTCAACATCCGGATTAGTGTCGCAAACCCTTCATCTGCCAGGGTATTAATTCGACACTTGTCAAGAGTCTCGCCGGTTTAGTGTTGCAAGTACGTAATTTATTTACCCGCTTTGACATAATCTAGCGGCGACTCCGTCGTGTTGGAGATTATCATCAGCTCTTCTTTCACAAAGGCACTGTATCTTCCGAAGATCAATATGCTGAGGCAAAGTGTTCATCGAAACTCGTAAACGGGCAACTGATTAAGACTGGTCAAAGACGACTTACACATAGGACATAGTTGTGAAAGAACCTTGTGATATGACCATCTATGATATATAAGACGGTCAAGAGCCAGTTCCTCTTCCGTTTAGGTTTTAAGCCCATCAATTTTACCAATCGCAGCACGGCTTCTTTAACCTTATGCAAAATTTCGGGCTGATGATAAGTCCCTGTCAGTTTTCTTTTTCATTTTTTATGTGAGATAAAAAATGCTAGAAACAGTCCTAATGCAAACAAAATGCAGGTCTTGTTGACAGCGTGCTTTTGATGTTGCTGATGTCATGAAATTCATTGAAAACGAGAACGAGTATACATTTCCAATTTCCGACCTTGTGAGGATAAATCAGGCATTTTTTTAGAATACATTGTTTGAAGAATTGTAACTTCGTTTTGATGAGTAATGTGTCTTTACTTAAGCCGACTGAAATGCTAGTGTAACACGTAGTGATTGCAAGGTCTAACAGAGTTTGAGCCTTATCTTAATGTAGAATCGTAGTTTCTTATATTTTGATATAAGCAGTGATAATACACTTCCAAAGGCTCCAGTAACAGCGACCTCATCTAGTCCAAGTGTTGCTGCAATGCCTATAACTGTGGTCCCAGTCGTATTAGCTCCTACTCATATTAAGGTACTAAGAACGTTCGAGCCTGTGTTTAATACTAGAACTTCGAACTTGACAACTTTCGATAACTCTTTATTATACTTTTTGGGCTTAATAAGAAGCAAGTCTCCAAGTCTTAACAATTCTTTCAAGATTAAGTCCTGAAATGTCAAATGAGCTGAGAGGCGATGACTTCTTAGAATATCATCTAAAGGAACTATTAGATCTCGACCGATTGCTAAAAATTATGCGAGGTAATTTACAAGTAAAAATTGCCATCAAATTTCAATTACGCAAGCATGCAGAACTCGAAAAACGTAAGTGGACTGAATGGTAAAGGATTGAACTTAAGTACAACGAACTTAAGTACAGCGTAGGGAAGTTAAAGATCGATTGAAATTACTATCTTATGAGCTGAAAGCTAGACAAGAAAGCATAAACCTCTTGAAAGGTAACTTAAGCCATTATGTCACCAGTTTCAAAGAAGCTATCGCTCGAATATCTTGACAAGGATTTGGAGGAAATTCAAACACGGTTTAGAGATAAACGTATGATCACTTCCATTATAACAACGATCGGTATGGCCATTGGAGTAGTTATCATAGCACTACTTCCCAAGTCGTCTGATAGAGTGTCTAGAGGAAGCTGTTGTGTTTGAACAAAGTAATTAAAGTCTTTTTTCTTCTCTTCATGGAAGATTGGCATTGTAAGCGGGGGAAGTATTGCAGGGTATGATAGGCTCCATACTCAGTTGGAAAGTGAACAGACCTAAAGACTCTTTAGGTTGGTTATCGGAACATGCGTTCACTTTAACTTATGGCGGGGGTGAATTAAGTGCACGAACTTGTTTACTCAAAGATTAATCATGTTTACCTCCGACGTAATAGAGAACGAGTCTCGTCGTAGTTATGCTCAAGGCAATCAACACCAGATTGCGATTGCGCTCTCCTTTCGACGGTTTTAAAAATTTTTAGATCTGGTATTTCCGTCAGAGGTAGGTACCCGTTCCCAAAAACGATAAATTCCATTCATCGCATATTCGTATTATATTAATTATATTCGAATACCCATTACTACTTATTCCAGCATTACATCTAGGTTATTAAACTTTTTCACATATGTTCTCTCCCGAAGTCCTTGTTCGCTAATGAAGTCCATCTTTGCCTGCCTTTTTAATCCCAATCTATTAAAGATTTTGGAAGATGCTCTATGGCTACCTAAGGGCACGTTAACTTGGAATACAAATTATTGATAATACTTTTCGAATCCAAGTTTTACTAGTAGTATTAGTATTTTTCTTTTTATCCATTTCATGACAAATTATTTATAGCTCTATTTTCGCGTCTGGGGTTTATGAGGTCGCACGCTAACTCTGAAATAGTATGGAATACCTAAAAAGTACAGCATCCAAAGCTAGAGCCCTAGAGACGTATACGTTACAGTAACTTTCAGGCAGGTCAGCATTTTTCTTACGATGGTTTACCACCAGCCTTGTTCCAGCTTCTACCTTCTCCTGATCGTTTGGCGTCACTAGTATGATTTTTGTTTTGAAAATGTTCGGAAAATATTACAAACATAGGATAATGCACTTCGCAACGCATACAAATAAGACAATTGATATTAGTTCAGTTTACGTACTTCCGGGCATGGATCCCCTAAAAGATCGTGAGTCTTTTTATGGGGGACCATTAGCAGAGTTGATATTCTATGTGGATTTTTCTTAAGGGGCTTAATATGACTCGTGCTTGCAGAGTAGACTAATGAATAAGAGATGCTCAGCTTAGGCAGTTTACCTGAAGTGGCGTACCGATGCTTCTAAATAACATGGGTAATGGTTCTCGTCAATGCTAAGCAGGAGCAGGGCGTTAAGGTTTACGAGCATCGCTTAACTGCCAGTTGCTATGAGGTAGGGCAACAGTTAAATATATGTATTTTTTGTGTCTTTCAATAGATGGTGATTTAGACGAGTCTGTTGACTCGCCAAAAGTTTGACGAGATTTATGAGAACAACGTACAGAATGAGAATTTTCACCGAAACTTATATTGCAAGCGTCTTCAAGTTTTCAATATAGTAATGATGAATATGATGACTCCAGAAGAAATCTTTTGGTCTCCTTTTTGAACTTTTCTACTGTTTTGCTTTCCTTAGCCTTGTTGTCTTTAAAGCAATTCCAGATATTGTTCTCTGCTCAATTTCCTTCGCTATTATTTATCATTGATATATTGTCGACTAGTGTTTATCCTTACACAAATTGGAGTCAAAAGTAAGCCAAATCCATAGTACAATGCTGATAGTCAAACGCTGCAGTACGCTATTGAGCGAGAAAAGAAGAGAAGATCACCCTCCTACAAAGAAGAGTGCAAGGTAGTTAGTCGCATTAAACATCAGCTTCCCCATGTCCGCTAGACCAGATTTCGGTGATTTGGCCTAAGCGCTGCCCATCCCTAGGTACGCACGACGCCTGGCTCTGCTCTTGGGTCTGGGCTGAAAACAATTTACCACCAAAATGCCGAAAGGCCGTGACGATTGTGAACAAATGATTGTGACGAATGATTCACAAACATGGACAGGATGTTTTTCCCTCAAACTTTAGACCCATTACCCTGGAACCAGTATGCTTAAAAATTGTCACATCAATTCTGAGAAGTAGAATCTACATTTTCTTGCTAGCGAATGGCTACGCCGAGAGTAACATTCAGAAAGGACTCGTCCAACGAGTAGGCGGCACATTTGAGCGCATCGCCGAAATTGGTCACATTGTTAGTAAAGCTCGGATTAACAACAGAGCGTGACGCTAACTTTGATCGATTTGAAAAATGCATTTGGGGTAGTACGCCATGACATCATCAAAACTGCCATCGACATCCATCACGTCCCGGAAAAGACCTGTACATTGTTTGTAGCATAATGCTCTGACTTTGCCACTGCCGTCGCAACAGATACTTTCATTAGGGACTTTGTGCCAATATGAGAAGGGTGTTTTGCAAGGAGACTGCCTAAGCCCCGTACTATTCAATATGCTTATGCGACAAGTCTTTTAATGAAGCAGAATGAGCATTCGTGTGGACAAGTGTTCTGAGGCAAGTAAAGCCATTGCCAATTAGCCCATTATTAACTACGAGCGAATACGGCTAGTGGAAATTGATGAATGATTTATTTATCTTGGCAAGCACTTCAATTTCATGACTAGTGACAAGCATAATACTTTTTTTAGCAAAAGTACGCTTGAGCCAAAGTAAGTTGGGACCTAACTGTATCAGATGTTATCCGAACTTGGACGTAAGCAGGAGTTAGTAGCAGTCTTCGATACTGGCATGATGTTCCCGGGAGCACAACACTCAGCATTGCAACTCTAACGCAAAGGAAATATGGATTGAACAACGTCCCTTCAACGAGATTTCTGCACTGTCAAGTTACTTATAAAAACAGACTGAATAACTCTTAGAATAAAAATGTAGTTGCTATGCACCAGTTACCCAGCTGTGGAAATAGCATTAAGGTTGACAAGTGCAAATCAACAAGAGAAGTCTTCAAGGAGGCAAGATAGGCGATTGAGGACCTGATTGTAACCAAACTCCCATGCCAATCTATAATGCCCAAGGCACTTATTTCAATAGCAATTGGTTCCAAGTTCCACTGCGCGCTTTGCCCGAACTCTCACACCCCAGGCCACGTAGAAGGAGGCTGCACAATACCGACAATTGGAGACATTTAATTCATCTTGCTTAACTTTGCACGAGCGATGGCAAGCCTTGCCAGTGTGTCTTTACACTGTGATCTCGATGGTTACGAATTCGATTCGCCGTCCACCATTTCGGGCGACAACCTTTGACCAGACTGCGTTGCAATGAAAGGCCACCATATTTAAATCATGGAACTGACCCTCGTGTTCGAAGCACATACGGCAATACAAGGATACAAAAAACTAGTAATGTCGTTGTCCAACAAAGCTTCTACGTTCCGAAATTTGTTGATCAGTGCTCGGGGACGATAACTACATGGAATGGACGTCGGGATGACCAAATGTACTTCACAACTCTTGACGCAGAAACTAATGAAAGTCGTGTTGCGCACAACCTATTACATTTTCTGCCGCAGAGATCAACCGCGGACAAGTCCAGCGACGATGGTATGGTGACTCGGGAAGGCCAATCTGTCATGCCTTACGAGAGTGACAGTCCAAAGAGCAAGTATAAAACGAGTATAACTACTGCAGATTTTACTACTACTGAGATTACTACCGAGATTACTACTGAGATTACTACTGATACTACTACTGAGATTTTAGAGAATACACTTCACTGATGAGTGCGATGTCCAAGTAGACATCAATTGAGACAGGGCCTACCGAATGCGTCGGAAAAAAAATTATGAAAACTACAAGTTTAACAATTATCATTATCGTAACGCTTCTTGTTACTATAACTATTATCATTACTATTATTACCGCTACTAAGTACTACGCTTATTTCATTACCTACAGGATTACAACTACTAATACCTTTACCAATAGTTGTAGCAGTAGTAATAGTATTACTATTATTAGTAGAAGTATTAGTAATAGTTGTAGTAGCTGCAGTAGTATTATTAGTAGAAGTATTATTATTAGTATTAGAAATGCAAGTAGTAGTAGTAGTAGTGGTAGAAGTATTAGTATTATTTTACATTATTGTTAGTAGTAGTATTAGTTATAGTATCAGTATCCATGACGACTGCGATATTCGTAGTCCAAAAACTCGTAGCTTGGGTCCTGTCTACCGCGACGGGTAGGCTAAGCTGTAGCCGAACGTCATCGCACCCGCTTCACATCAGGGGGTAAGATGGGTTTCACCATGCTAAACTATTATTATAATATGTAAAAGACCCCAGGAACTGCTCTAGTCGATTTGACTCCAATACTTTCGAATTTGTATAAGCTGACCTGCAGTAGACAACTACCCATCCAAACTTGTCATGCCTTACTAAATTAAGCGTACACACTCCTTTAACGACAGAACTATTTTTTTTTTATTTTATAAAAGTACATCCGGAGTCAAGATTGCACATGGCCCAGAGACAGGGGGTAATAATATTGGAAAGATCCTGAAGCGCTAGGCGCTTAAACTCTTTTTTTTTTTCATCCGCAAAAGGATAATGGACGCATGGCGTAGAAAACGCGTGGTAGAGAAAACAGAACGCAAAAACTAACAGTGCTTATTCATTCTTGCCACTCAGAGATCGCGTGCACAGAAGCCAATCTGAATAAACAATCGGTCGTTCCTCCAGCTCTCACCACCTCATTTGAACTAGAAGAGAAGTCACATAGTCAAACAAAAATTGCCAATAAGCATCACCAACATCGCTAAAAAAGAAAGAAATCTGGGATTTATACGTGCACTTTGCCATGGTCAAGTTGATTTAAATGCTTACAATAACAACACGTAGGGGACTTAAGTACTCGGTCTCAAGATGATTTCTGCAGGGTCCAGAAGAAACACACAACGCCTATTATTAAACCACGAGAACAATGACAACATGACCATTAAAATGAACACAGTTAAAGGCCAAGTCAAACAAATATTAAATTTCGTGAAGAATAGTGAATTTTTAAAAAGCCCTTCTCGCCACCCCTTAAAAACTTAACAGTGCTGCAGAACAACGTACACACAACCACTGGGTCATAGGAAGTCCCAACCTGGCATCAAACATTAGATAATCTTCAACAAACTTATTAGCCCTGACCGGAAATGATTTTGACTTCTTTCAGTTGATGGAAAAGTGGGGAATGTATATTAACTCACAATGTTCCATGTATTCTGCATATCCCTCAGAGACATTCCATGCATTCTGCATATCATTACTGCAGAAGGATGTCACTTAGGCGATCATTGCTGCTTTCAAACTTACTCAAAGCAACAATAATTTTGAGGGAAATCCTAACTGTTTTCTAGCTGGAAAAAGAAGAAGCCAATTTCACTATGCAGAAGAAAAGGTGTGAATTCTTCTTGCAGTGAGGGGCATACCAAAAACATGGAACAGCTGTGACAGCTATGCCGAATAAACAAAGCAACGTGAGTCAAAACATACATGGCTTTTCAATCCAATGAAATAGCTAGCTCTTATAGCCAGGAAGGCAGATACGCCATGCTATAGAAGGCAAGCTTGAAACTGATTAAGAGTGAACCCAAAGTGATGCACCCAGGATTTAAAACATATGGACGGATATTGCATCCCAACAACACTTTAAGACATTCTTGGAAGCATGGACAATTTATTTCACAGATGCTGACGAAGCACACATGCATATGTAAGGGCTCAAGATGTTCGATGTGTAATTGCAGAAGCAATTACTAAAGAAGGAAGGCCACGAGAAAAAAAGCAATAAGTTTTTAAATGACTGAGTCGCAGCTGCATTATAATAGCGTTACTATCAATTCATATGTATTTAAGCGGACACTTAACCATGATGCAAAATTGACCAGGAAAACGAAAATTCATTTAACTGAAAGTAAACCTTTACAAGGAATATTCATGATCTTGAGTCGTGACATTTCTTCAACAGCGACAGTGATAATGTTACATTTTCAGGAAAATTCAGGGTAAGGGCATGATGCTTCTTCTTGCAAATAAAAAAAAAATTGCTCTTCAATGTTTTTGGAGCAGAAATTATAATTGAAAGCTATATTTACCCACAGCTTTAATCAAAGGAGCATAGGGAGTATAACGGTCAACTGATTTGACAAATATTGATTTCAGCAGCATGTCTGTATCACAAATGTACTGAAAAAAAGTGTACTGAAATTACTATGCATTATGGCTATGACGAAATGCAAGAAATAAGCTTACCTTTTTAAAGCCAATGTCGCTAGAATATTCCCGAAAGCACTGACGGCAGACATTCAGGCCATACTTTCGGATAAGGCCATGGCGGTTAGAACACACACGACTAACAAAGCAAAGAGCAGAGGGTATAAAAGAAATCTTCCACACAATTGCGAGCTAGATCTTACTTAAAAAAAATGAAAAATCTACAGTGCGTAACATAAACAGCCGCGCGTCCATAAAATTCTTTACAGAACGGTAAATATCATATTTAGAGCAAACCACATTGTTCCTCTACGAACACCAGAACATTTTACGTCAATGGAAATGAAGGGCAAAAATACAGCAGCCACAGCCTCAACGTTCTAAGAAATCTAACCATCGACGGGAGCCGGGGCCATAGGCTCTTGGATGACTGTACCAAACGTTTGAGTGTACCATGACTGCAAGAAGATATTCTGCTCGTTCACAGCATCAGCCTGAGAGCACACCAGACTACGAAAAGAACGATTGCCTTTAGAAACCAAATGTACGGCGGACGACGCTACACCTCTCCTCCGCATCGCCCCAGTACGAATACTCGACGATTTATTAAGAACCATGCACAATTTTAATCTCGCAGGGGTGGCAAAACCCCATTCTTCCATGGAAGCCAAACTTTCGGTCAAGGAGAATGAGAATTGTTATGTGGAAAGCATCGAAAACTGATTAGGATTTACTTCCAACTTGTGTTGCTGGTTTGAAATAAAATTGAAGGCATAGGGCGTTCTATCTATGCTCGTAAAAAAGCAAAAACAAGCACGATGATGATAAACATGCGTACTAAATTATGAATTCATGGTAAAGAAGTTCCTGATCTACTTTCATACTAAGCATTGATTATAATAATAATATTTTTAGTCAATATCATTGGTGTTATTAACAATGTAGTATAAGAGAAGGATAAACGTGCTGCTAGTAGAGCTTTTGGGAACTCTTAATGGTGTGTCATAGAAGCGTATGCCGTAAGAAAATTGTTCTAAATTTTGATATATCAACTGAATATTTTCAGGGCATGTATGGCTGACAAACAGAGTGAAAAGGTGCGCAGACATCATGTCGTTATGTTCAGACAAAAGCAAAGCAGTTTATCGCAGCCCAACAAAGGTTCATCCCAGAGGACGAATAAAAGTATTTAGGATCTTTCTGTTAAGATGAGAGTGCTTCTATTCTTCTGCAGAGTATCAAATGCTTGTCACTAAGGCTCGCTCGCTCCGCGTAGAATTTTGGCAATTTTGCTTTCCCCACCATTCCCATACTGAAATGTCTATTGAGCCCGTAAACAAATAGCTGTTTCCATAGTAGGTTCAGCGTCTGATAACATGTCCAAATATTTTTTGTTTTCTTTCCCTGAATGATGAAGTTTGATGGACATAAAACTCTTTCGTATGATGACAATTTAATACTCTACATTTCCGGAATAGTGGTCAACCAAACGGTCGGGACCCACATGTGAGCTATATAACGGAAGGCCGTAAAAGCTATAGGCGTTCGAGTGCTTGTACCCTTTCAGAAAATGGGTGAGTTTAGTCCTTATTCTTTCCATGGAGGAACGGTAGTGGCTATCGCTGGTGCTGATTTTACCATTATTGGGTCAGATACTAGACTTAGTGAAGGTTTCAACATTCACTCGCGAGATGTGCCGAAAACATACAAGCTGAGTGATCAAATCATTTTGGGAAGTTGCGGTTTTCATGGTGATGTATAACGTTGACACGAAATGTCATGACCCGCATGAAAATGTACGAACATGATCATGGGCAAAAAATGAGCTGCTCCTCAGTTTCTCAGATGTTGTCGACTACATTGTACTACAAGCGCTTTTTTCCTTACTACACGTACAATATTTTGGCCGGACTGGATTATGATGACAGGGGTGCTATATACAGTTACGACCCTGTTGGATGTTACGAGAGGGAGATTTATTCGGTATCAGGGTCTTCTTCAGCTATGCTGCAACCATTTTTTGACAACCAAATCGATCAGAAAAACTTAAAGAATAAAGATACTTCTCCGTTAAGCCGTGAACGGTGCTTGGAGCTCATCAAGGATGGGTTTATATCTGCGGCCGAACGAGATATTGAAACTGGAGACGTGTTGAGGGTCTTGCCACATACGTCAAACACTGACATCATGTATACCACAGGTATGGCTAAAGACGTACCTCAACCA
>QQSS02224807.1:0-10566 GCA_003687565.2 Craspedacusta sowerbii | reverse complement strand
TCGTAAAACAAAAGCATTCTTTCGCAAACTCAGAAAGGTGGTATCCTCGATTCTATTAGCCCCGGGCTACAGAGGATTCCTCCTTCTCCAGCAAGTATATTTTTTTACATATTGTCGCATTAATTTAATATTGAATTGCAATGATGGTGTTGCTTCGTATGTAACTTGCATTTGAGGAGAAAAATACATACGTTGTTGTTGTTGTTGTTGTTGTTGTTGTTGTTGTTGTTGTTGTTGTTGTTGTAGTTGTTGTTAAGTTCTCATCTTTTCGAATCTGAACTTTACTTTATCAAGCGAGGAAAAAAGATCTCTCGCACAAAATTTACCTAGACCTCACCAAGCCCAGAAAGGAACTGATGGGCCAAGCAAACTCATAGATCACTAAAAACCGTCTTTCCACCTCCTATGCGTTTGCGGACATGAACTGTCGTCTCTGCCTAAAGCGGAACGAGTCATTCAACAATTTCTCGACATTCTCTCTGTGCAATTATTTCATCTTCTGATGTAATTCCTCCAATCACTATAGAATTTGCAGCTTGTCTCACCTTGCACTTTGAACCTTACCCAATCTCTCCTTGTTATAATAGTGAGCCTTTCCTCGCCTAATTTAATCCCCTAAAACTTTCCAACGACTAGCAAAAGCTTTTCCTGAGCCTACCTAATCTCATTAAAAAGCGTGCACGACTAGCATGATAGACCAACCTAGTTTGTCTCCGCCGACTAACAAACTTGTGCTAGCCCAGTTCATATCTGTTACAGTAATACGTCCTTTCTCGGTCCATCGACGTTTTACACTGCCCTACCGGCCGAATTGCTTTCTCGGCCGATTTGTGATCGAGAGTAGTTTGCTTTTATTTTATTTTTTTGTTTTTGTTTTTTTTTGGTTGTTTTTGTTTTGTTTTGTTTTTTTTTGTTTTTTTCTCCTTTTTTTAAAATAAGTAAATATATATATATGTATATATATATATATATATATATCATTCTTGTTTCTTTCGATTTTGGTGTTTTATATTGCTTGTTTTTATTACCTATTGTTGTTTCTGCACTCTCTATTTTACTTCAACGATATGCTACTTTGAATCCACGAAAACTAGTAACAAAGATAAATCCAAAAAATGCAAACGTTACCTCCCTCACCACCTTCGACGTATCTTCTGTGTTTCATGCAAATGATACTTTCACGCAAAGTGTTCTGATATAAGTGTATCAAACTACTATCTAAGCCACAATTGGCATTGCCAATGCCGCCTATTAAGCTTACTCCCTTACTATTCAATCGACGACGAACGCCTCAAACTGACACTCGATGCACTACAGGAACCTGGGCAATTAAATATTAAACTTCTACCACAATTTAGCATAAATACTCTTCTTACAAATCTACCAGGGGAAACATAGAATTTCGATGAGATCTTTATGGCCGAAATTCGTTTAAATTTATATATATATATATCGATAGAACAAAGACCGGTCGATTGAGTGTGGTTGGTTGGTTGGTTGGTAAAGAGCCACGTTTCCCGGATGCAACTAAGAGAGCCTCAACGCGGCGGTCGGTGGGCAAGCGTGCGTGCGTGTGTGTGTGTTTGTGTGTGTGTGTGTGTGTGTGTGTGTGCGTGTGTGTGTGTGTGCGTGCGTGAGTGCACGCGAGAAAGACAGATAGAGTGCAAGACAAAGAGAAAAGCATAGGGAAACACAGAGAATCAGACAGAAAACAGAGAAAACAGATGTGAGATAGTGACAGAGAAAAAAAATTTGAGAGAGAGATAAGAAGAGAAAGAGAAAATTAGAGATACGAGAAAGAGAAAGTGAGAGGGAAAGTGAGAGGAAGGGAGGAAAGTGAAATAAGCATCCAGGTATAGCTGCAGAGAACGCAACGAAACGCTACTTATCGGTTTAAATGTTTTGCCAACAACATATAATCACTCTAAATCGAGCTCACCTTTCGGCATGTCGGGAATCAGCCAAGCGATGGCGGAATTGACAACGACGACAAAAACTTGGAAAATGAATACAAATGCGAGTCGAGCTGCCAGAACAACCCAGTAGTCTTTACTAAACTCAGTCTCAAACGGCTCGTGGAAACCAGGATATCTAAATTTTAAAGTGAGAGATGCACTAAAACGACGGAACTTTGTACAACTCTTTCATTATAATCGAGATCCACATCAAAATCTTGAATACGCATTAATAAGGGCAAACTTCGATAAAAGCAAAACGGTTCAATCCAAGACCCTTCACGTTGGATCGCATTCCTACACGAGCAAACAAAGTGGCATTCGCTTTTGACGCGCAGCGTAATAATGCAGCAGGGTTGCCATCTTAAAACCTTTGTGGGCGAGCTAGATTACAGGTTCGTCAGCTTAGGATCTATCAGCCAACCCACCGGAATCGCCCGACACTATTACCAAATAAAACAACAACAACAACAACAACAAAAATTAAGGACCACTAACCGACAATAGTTCAATGTTCTGTTCACATTGAGCGTGGGATTGTCCGGCCGGCTGTCTTCGTCAAACTGCGACACGTCGAAGTAAGACATGCTCCAGTTCATGTAGCCGGCCAACGAGTTGTCGGGGGACTTGTAGTACTTGTACGTCAGACGAGGAATCAGGTCGGATGTGAAAGCCAGGACGAATGCGTTAACGATGACCGACATCTAAACAGTCCAAGCAGAAGCAGACTGGAAAAAGATTGCCTATTCTCTCCAAGATAGGAGATGCATTCTTCAGGAGAACATAAAGACAATAAAAATCGCAGCACCATACACGCATCACACACGCACGCACACACAAGTTCTCTCTCTCTCTCTCTCTGACTCACTCTCTTTCTATCTCTATTATACTGGAACGGCAGCAATTGGCAGTGCACTTACTAATTGCACACATAACAACCTTTTACGGCAAATCTAAGCTTTTAGCTTTTCTAAGGAAAAAACTCATAGGAAAGGCACAAGTAATCGGAGTAAAATTTAGTACTCGAGTATCGTTGAACGATATTGTCACGTAAATGAGCTTACTTCGAGGCCAATTTCGTGAAGAAGTTTTGCCCAAATGCTTTGAATTAAATCAGTCGTCATGTTTTAGTTTAAAGTTCTTGGATTCAGCTACCTCAGTCAAGACCAACATATTTGCATTCTATGGATTTTAGTCTTCCTGATCAAGTGTTAAATAGATTGCATTTGTTATCTTATCAGAAATTCGAACAATCTGTTAACTCTGAAATAAAAAATCTCTTCCTAACGTTGTCCGCCGATAACGAGCTGCAAGAAAAATAAATGCCATTCCCTTCCACGCTGTGCCGCGGGTGCGGCGGGTTCAACGAGCTTGCCCGCGCGTCACCCGCGCCTTTTCAAAACAGGCGCAACAGAGTTCACAGAGCACGAAAAATACAAGCCTTGGAGCTTGGGAATTTGGAAAACGTAGAAACTCATGTTCTCCATAACTCGTAAATCAGGATTACACGCAAAAAGTAAGCAAACATACACAACAACAAAAAAAAACAATAAAAACAACAATAACAACAAAACCAAAACAAAAAAATGACAACAAAATAACAAAAACAACAACAACAACAACAATAACAATAATAATAATAAAAGGGCCAACTTACACCCGTCAAGGTGACAAGAATTCCATACCAAGCTCCAATATCTTCAGCACGGGCCGCCACTGGGCGTCGGAAGTTGCAGACGAAGTTGATCGCATCCAAGCGGATCTCGGCAAGGTTGTTACAGAGAGCGAAGAATGGGGCGAGAGGGAAGGCGGCGACGAACATTGTAACAAATCCGTACTGTAAGACTGAAAATTGGACACATGGAGAAATTTACAAGCAGGTCAAGAGATAAAAATTCAAGACTCAAGAACTTATTTTTCCCATCAACAAGAAACATGCGTAAGCATACATAAACGCAGTATAGATGGGAAGGAGGGGTCTTCACAGCGATGCCAATTGGGATTAAATAGTCCCCCCCCCCCTGTATTGATATCAATTCTGTAATACAAAGGAGAAGGAAAGAAAATAAAGGACATAAAAAAATAACCACCATAAGCAATATCAACAAAAGCGATTAAGGAGGAAGAAAAAAAGCCACGAGCACACTGCTTAACCAATCCTTAAAGTGAAAGCATCTCCAAGCGGAGTCTGTACTTATAGGCAATAAATCATTGCCAAAGCAAAGCATTTCTACAGCCCGTCTTCTCACCAATTTCAAGGTATTGCCAAAACAAAGAAAACTTGTCTTGCATCTGACATTCGAAGTCATCCTCCCACTGGGGCTCTTGAGCGCTAGCGAGTCCCCTGTCCTTGTAGTCCTGGTACCTCTTCTTCAACCACCTGCGCAAAACAAGACATGCTATCCACATTTGCGCATACATGCATGAAAAAAAAAAACATCTGCCACAAGGCTGCACAACAGTGCAGGACCAAAACTCGTTGAAAGCATTTGAAAACTTAGAAGCAAGCGGTTTGCGAAGAAAAAAAAAGATTAGACACGGGATTCGGTCGATTGCACCTTTGCATGGGTGCTTAACATAGTATAAAGCGCTGGATGCGACATAGGCTACCTAAGTTTTCCAATGTTGGTAACTAAACCATTGCTGTACATGCCGCGAATGCGGCGATAAATCAACCAGCGACATAGGACTACGATGTTTTCCTTGTCTCTTTTACACAGTAACCTGACGGCGCCACCATTTACCAAAGTAAAAACAAGCTAAAGATCTCGCAAATTCGCAAAGAACATACGGGCAAAGTCATCCTTCTCGATCGAAGGAAACAAACTGCGCGGCATCAGACTTATATAAGGTCTAAGAAGCAGACTTACGGTAAAGCGATCTCGATGAGATTGCTAAAGACTTGCTGGCCAACCATGATAATTATCAACTGGATGGTCAACTCTAGGAAACAGCCTTGCACCGAGCAGCCGTCGAAGCGAAACTTCTTCGCTGTGAACCGCCTGTACGACCCTGGGTACCCAGAAAAGAACTCGGATTTGAAGAACGCCACATAGAAGATCGAAGCGTACGTGTTGACGAACTGGAACCAGAACATCTTCATGGTGAAACTGTCTTCGTAGTCAGTGAGCGTGCGCGGGTTTTCCCAATCAGTGATCTTCACGGCGATCATCTTGTAGATAAACTTCAAGATGTTTATCGCTATTAAGTTGAGCACAGCTGCGACCGCGCTCACGATCAGCTTCGATCGCTGCCGGATCGACGTGTTGCTGGAGCCAATCAGTACAACATAGAAGGCGGCCCGGAACACGATCACTGACGTCACGGCGGCCAACACGAGACCGACGAAAAACAAGACAACGCCGAACGCGCCCGTCAAGCGAACGGATTTCTGTCGAAGCGACATCCGCTGGACGTTGGTGCGCGTCACATAGTCGAACGCGTACGTGGTTACTGATGCCAAGTACTCGGGCCGAGGAAGTTCTTCCTCCTCTTCAAAATCCATGGAGTGCCACTCATGGGCAAGAGATATCTGTTTTCGCTTCCAGAACTCCAGGAAAACTGTCGCCCACAAAGACATGAACAGAGCGAAAAACAGAGTACCTTCGTTGTCAAAGAAGTGCGTTGCTTTGGCATACAGGCAACCTTCCGACGACAGCAGATAGTACGAACACAGCTGGTCACAAAGCGGACACATGTAGAATGTGAAGTCATTTGGTGCGCAGGTCTCTTTCACCGGCACGAAGTTGAAAGCGGAACCGATCCCGTACAAGAAGCAAGCAACACCGACAATTGCCGCCGGCACTAGAAAAGACGTGTAGAATCCAAGCCAGGCAAAATACAAAGCAACTTTTTCGCCGAAGTATTCTTTTATGCCTTGAATCGGTTGGTATTTGAATACTCTTCGCGCAGACGCCCAGTCCGCTTCTAAGGCCTGTCGAGAATTGACTGGCTTGTCCCGGGAATTCGCGCTAACCGGGCCATCGTGCAGGGGGTAACAATCTAGGAAGGCACCGGTGTGAATTAAGTTGTAGACTCCTATATCCAGCTGGCCCGGCCCGAACTTGGACTGCTCGAGAATGTAGTATACCAATCGGCCTCTCTCAGAAGAAGAAAAGAAGGCGTCCGGGGAATCCCAGTTAATGAACTCCCCAATGCGATCTTTAACAAACTGCGCCACGAAGTAACTCTTCACTGCTTCGATTTGAGGATCACGAACTACAAACGGGTCCAGCCGAGCAGCTGCCTTGTCCAGGCTTGGAGACAGCTCCTCAAACCACGAAGGAACGATTATGTCATTCTCAAGTATAGGCATCTTCATGTTCATGGTCTCCGCGGTGTCGCACAGGGCTTCAAACGGACCATGAACTTTCACATACCTCATGTAGGGCACCTAAAAGCACGGCGAAAACCATTCGACGTGAGACCACGACAACAGGCGACGACCAGCGAACCCCCCTTTCCCAAGCAATGTTTAGCAGCATGTATGTTTTTTTTTCTCGCTGCTGTTAATAGCATGCTACGATGGCAATCTCCGATAAGCAGGGTCGATTTTGCTACTACTACTACTCAGAAAGCGCAAGCTACAGATTTTCAAAAGCCCTTAACATTAGACCAAGAGGCAGCTTAGACCATTGGAGCTTACGTCTACATCGGCATAAAAGGGAAGAATATGAAACGCACTAACGACTTCAGGAACAGGATTTAAAATTAAGCTGAAATGACCAGAGAACTGAAGCAGGGTGACGCACACCAACAGCTAAACTTTTTGTCGCGTTTTTCGCAAGTGGCTCGTTGTCTTCCGAGAATTCAATTTACTCAGCTCACTATAGAGCAGCAAAGCCTTTGCTTTCTAGTCTCACGTTGTCTTCGAAGCCAAGAACAAATAAAGTCACAACTCCTTACATATACGAGCGCCACGCGCCAAAATCATTTCGCCCAAAACATCATACCACGTGACTGCCGAATCGTGCGACCTTGACTAGAACTTGCTTCCGAAAAAGTGAAGGCAAGCTCACTGCAGCACTGCGTATTAAGATGCTAATCGACAAAAGCCTTGCGAAACGGCCTACGCTGATTTGCTACTTTTTCAAACATGCAGTCTAAAGTTGGGATGCCCGAAATTGTAAGAAAGCAGCAGTCACCAGAACGTGAAGACAAGTTTTTTACTATCAGGGTTCTTCAAGGCTGCTCAATGCGCATGACGGCCTTGATCGCTGGTCCCTTATCGCTGGGCATTTTACCCATTTTAACATGTGTTCGTGATTGCCTTGCAAACGCAGTGATTTCTTCACAGAAAATTAATCATTAGACCTAAATCGAAAACAAGTGCTTATTATTATTATTATATTTTTTTTGAGAGAGAGAGAGAGAATTGCATGCTGGCCACCCGTCCCTACACGTAGACAGGTAAAGTCGCTTATAATGAAACACTGGTTTAAAGATAATATAAGATACGCATAAATATATTGAATATATATATATATATATATATATATATATATATAGATAGATAGATAGATAGATAGATAAAAAATATTATTGAATGAGAGCACGAGCAGCCTACCAAATGAAAGGGTTAATAAGTAAAAAAAAATTTCAACGCTTGACTTGAGCGCTTTTACCCCAGGCTCTTCATCCGGCCTTTATAATTATTTGTTAGTGGTTGATGACTGAGGAGCACCGTTTCGTCAAGCATGGCAAGCTTCGCCCTATTCAGGGACTCATCAGTGAAATGCATGAAGCCAAAACGGGGCAATGGCTAATGATGGTAGAGTTGGCCAAGAGTAACCAACGAAATAGGTAAATTTGGTAGCTACTGGTTAGAACTAATCGCTAAATTTCGTTAGCGCTAACTAGTTGTTAGTTTCTAGTGGCAGTTTGCTGATAAGGCATCCATAGTTCAAAGCCAAATTAAGTCCTACAAAAAGTTTAAAAATTCAAGACGCCATGGAAACAAATTAGCACATATGAGCTCTGATTACAAGCAGGATGAGAAAGTTGGAAGAAACAAACAAGTATCGTAAAGATATCTTACAAGCTTCACAGTATGCATATCATACACGTTAATGTGCCTAGCAGCCAAACAATCTTCGTAAACATTTATCAGAAAGGTTGCATGCTAATAAAAAGAGAATCGAAACGCGTGCCAAGGGCTTTACATCGAACCACTATCTATCATCACATTTTAGCAGAAAAAAAACTGACACAAAACATCTATACCTGCTTGTCACCAGAGAACGTTCCATATTCGTCTTTGTCCTATAAAGCAATTATGCAAGGCAGTTAAATGTCACTACACTTAAAAGACACAATTAAATCTGCAAAGCCCATTAAGCAATAAAGAAAGAGCTACAACCTTTTTCGTGTCTGGGCTTTTCAATAGAGCTCATAAATGGAAAGATACTTCTGGGCTCAAAAGTTTTACTATCAGCCGCCATAGACTCCTCCATATTCTCAGGATCTCCACACAACACAATAGAGAAATGTGGCACAACAAGAGCATTGTAACGTACAATAGCAAAACAACTCATTATCAGCCAGTCAACATAAGCCATATCTAAGGCTTTCCCAGGTGGCTTGATTAGTGTAAAAAATATGCTAAAATACAAAATTGCCGTGCCACAGAAAATTGAAAATTAATGCGAAGACTAAATATTATGCTAGTTCATTAAATATGTTACATATATGTATGTTACATATGATGTGAATGGCTTTCTGTTTCACATTTGGTCATAACGTCCAGTTGCCTTGAATTCATATAGCTATCCATTTTACAGGACAAGGACATGGATGCGTAGGGATATTGCAATCCTTGCACATCAGATAACAACAATGATCTCCGAGACATCAGAATAAACTGCTGCAAAAGCTGCTTTGAATGTGGCATAATTCTCTATAAGCATTCTTATATATACAGCAGCGGCCACAAATCTCACATACAGTTTGCAAGCTTGCTTCAGCCATCATAAATTTTTCATACACTGCTCATATTTTTCAGGGGTTTAAGACTTCTGATGAAAACAATTCACAGGAGTCACTTAAGTCGACATCTATGGCTTGTTTGACACCTATGGATGGGCAGCAACAAATGGCAAAACAAAATTTGAAATCAAAGACCAGATCAAAGATCCAACCAATGAAATTCTTTCTTAGCTTTTAATGTGCTATAATTAATTGTTTCTTAGTTTCTACTATGGCAGCTAGCATAGCAGACACAGTTTCCAGCTAATGCAGATACATAAGCAGGTGAATTCTTTTCATAGGCCTATCATAGCCTTTACTTATTCAGAAAATTAAGCCGTGCATAAATTATTAAAAACTTAGCTTATTAAGTACTGTTCGTTGCTTACTACATTGACTGAGTTCAGCAACCGCATGATGTCTTATCAATTTTCAATGAGGCTGACACCGTTGGTACAGAGCATTCCAAATCCTGCGAATAGCTAAATACTAACAGCCGTCATCAAATAAACAACGAACACAGTCAGAAGTAACACTTACTTGAATAGAACCACACTCTTCTATCTCTAAACCATTTTCAACAACATGCTCTAGAAATGTTTTTCTGACTTTATCCAACCGCTCCCTATCCTTTACCTCCTGCTTTGGATTCACCTGATATGCAAGTATTAAATCTATTTTGCGAATGCCATCTTCAAAGTAGAGTCCTTTTGAAACATCGTTGGCATTCTTCATAGCTATTTCTGCGCTCGTCAACAACTGATCCTTGTCTCCCATCTGTGATACAGAAGGCGAAAGCACCGGCCTAGTAGTAAATTTATCGGGGACTACTGCAACATCCGCCTGGTTCGAAAACGAAGTCTCCCGCTCCCGCGCGGTGCTCTTGGTTCCTTGCTGTGCCAGCTTTAACAAAGTTAACTTTTCGGCAATTGGGTTGTGCTGTTGGCTTCCCTTGCTGCCAAAATTGGCCATTAAATGGTTGCTGCACACGGACTATGAGCAAAGGGATTTTACTTAATCAATAGCGCTTTGAAACCCTCGTCATAGGAAATTTGGGGAGGGACTCTCGCTCATTCTAGCATCATTAGATCAATCCTCCGCGATGGACTGAGTGGCCGAGACAAAGAGGGTGTGGCAGTGATGCGTTCGTTGCCTGGTTTGGATTCTTTCATTCTACGCACTTCGTGCACCCCAAGAAGGGGGAAAGGTCTGCAATTCTACTTGCGCCAATTTGGCAGGTCAACCTGGTAGAATAATGATGGGTGATGGAGTCTTCGAAAACATCAATTCAACATGTATTTGAGAGACGCAGAATCTTTTCAGAGCTTGAGTGTTCATTGGAGAGCAATAATAACTTTAGAATTGCGAGATCAAAACTTCTGCTCCGGACTATACCAAAATGAAAATGTTTTAAAATAGTGTCAGAGCCACTTATCTGACCAACTGCAGTGTGTAGAGCTGAATGATATAAAATCAGAAACCTTGTCAATCAAATACGGTGTGGCGGATCTTGGAACATCTAAATTCGGTCTTGTTTACTTGTCGCATGCCTTCTGCCCTCGGGTGCTTTCTCTCTACCGCGTGGCTTATTATTGGATTTAGAATGTAATCATCTTGTTGTTCTGTTTTATCACGTCGTTCATCGTTT
>QQSS02224796.1:0-10569 GCA_003687565.2 Craspedacusta sowerbii | reverse complement strand
ATGTATGTATGTATGTATGTATGTATGTATGTATGTATGTATGTATGTATGTATGTATGTATGTATGTATGCACATACTCATTTCTTTGAGTAGCAAACCTGTGAGTCTTTGTAGCACGCCGTCGTTAGAGTTCTTACATGGTCTGCTCCTGATAAATCCCTAGAAATGAGTCAAGTTAGTTAACATTAGAATCTGCTGGATAGAAAATTTTGGTAAGGATCCTAGATGCAACAAAAAAAATTGAGACGAAATCATGACAGATATTACATGGAAAGAATGATTTGGCCACTATAGTTTGAAGGTCTCTTGCTAAAGCACAATATGCACGCAATTGAAATTGGGAGTGGCATTTTTGAGAAAGAATATTCGAGAATAATAGCTAAGCCGACAAATCATGCTTTTTTTGAGAGCTTCTTTTAAGAAACCATTTCATTTAACACTGCAATAACTAGAGCTTAGTCGTATGCACAAAATTTGTGCCTTACGACCTTGCACTACATAGAAGTGTCGTTTCAAGAGAACGTATCAGAGAAATCAGGATAAGGCAATAAGGAATTAAGAATGAACAGGAGAAGAAAGAAAGGAGAGAAACCCTAAAAGATAATGTTAGGCTTGTGTGGTACTCAGGTACCATATGGGGAAGCAAGCACATTTACAAACTATACTTACCATATAGATAGGGGAACATTACTACCTCTACTTTCCAGAGTATATGAAAGCACATCGTACCCTATAAATATTATTAAATCATCATAAGGCAAGACAAGATAAGAGACAATAACTTAAGCAATTCTCAGCACAGAAAATGATGCATTGAGAATTGATAATGCTATTAGAACTGCAACTAGTTTCAAGTTTTATTGTAGTAGATTTGAACAAATGAGGTTGTAACCTAGTCTAAAAAGCTCCCCAGGTGCTAAGGTAAATGCTTTCTGAGCATCTCATATCTCCAGTAATGAAAACCTTACTGATGATCATGAAAATAGAGCCCAACCAGAACGGCATTTATACAAGCACCAACAGCTGATAAAAGATAAATGCCAAGGTCTAGTGGTAAGGGTTCTGTTTTCCACTCAGGTTTGGGACCTATGCACATCACTGATAAGCCCCTCAAAGAACCAAATGCGTCTAGCATTGGGGGAAAGGAGGAACTGGTGAATTCCTTGACTTTGGCTATATATATATATATATATATATATATTACTCTTCAGAGCGCAAACACCATTTATGTACAGCAAAGTAAATAAAGTGCCACCAGCCTATTTTGGCATAAAAATTCAAACACTCAAAGAGAAAGCATTCACAAAAAATAATGATCTTGTCTTATTCTACTTTGACCTAATGACAGTATTCACTTACACCACATTTAAAACATTTTAAAACTAAAGAGGTTGAGCTACAAAGTAAACAGCCTACACATACTTTTAAAACTTACTTTGAGTTGGCACATAAGTAGGTGAATAACTTCTTTCAACAAGTTGCCTGCAGAAGCATGTTTTCCCTATTCCTGTATTGCCCATGACAACAACTTTTAATGGATTTTGAGGCACTTCCATGTTCATACACTCTATCACTATAAACTGAAAAACATGCAACAAGGAATAATGAAGTATACACTTGCTCACTCTCCAAAATCCCCAGATCTCCATAGCATAAACTTTTATGACAAAAAATTAAAAATTCATTTCTAATAATGGCTTTTATTACATTTAAAGCCCCCAAGACAAGAAACTTCTACGAAGTTGCATGATAAAGTACAGAAGGCAACCGCCATTGCTTCATAGTTATTCAAAAATAAATGAATATCAAGGAAACAGTCACAAAAAATCTTGCTAGAAAATAGACCATCATTCTATATCAACACACAAGGACTTTGAATGCTTAACACTTGCTATTTAACAACACTAGAAGAGACGCAAAAACTATTAGAAAATGAAACCAGTATGCATCATTGGAGATATGTATGCATGCAATTTTTTCATTTTGCCTAATTTAGACTAGAGCATAATTTAGATTATACTTAAGGTAGCAAGCGATAAACAGTATGGCAAGGTTGCAAACACATGCTTTAGTTTCTGCACTTATTTTATGAGCGACAAAGAAAGGCATCTCTATAGAATAAGTTTTTATGACAAAACAATTAAGAATGTTTTTCTAATAATGACTTTTATTGCATTTAAAGCCTCCAAGACAAAAAACTTCTACGAAGTTGCATGATAAAGTACAGAGGGCAAAAATTCAGACAAGCCTATTTCTATTGTGACCACCTCCATCTCAATCACCGCCATTGCTTCATAGTTATTCAAAAATAAATGAATATCAAGGAAGCGGTCACAAAAAAACTTGCTAAGAAAATAGACCATCATTCTATATCAACACACAAGGACTTTGAATGCTTAACACTTACTATATAACAACACACAGAAAAAAGATTCTCAAGGACTTGGACTATATTTTATATGGACAAAACTAGACTTGAGAATATTCAGTAGGGAACAAACACTATAGCACAAGACACACAGGCAAAGAAACAATTTAAAAAACAGTAATTCTTGATTAAATAGCTTTATTAAGCTCGCATAGACAAGGAACAGCACTAATCCTTGCAGCACACCATGGATTATCTCCTTTAGAGAAGATTTAAATCTCCAAATTGAAATAACTTTATGTCTGTTATAAAGACATCATCAAAGTCATGGATAGTATAACATTAATAGCTTTTAATATTTCATTTTTCCATTATGGAAATAATGTTCTATGGTATCAAAAGCCAATCTAGATAATAAGGACACAACAGGCGCTAAGTGTCTTGTCCAAAATTACTCTGGAATTCTCAGAAAAATTGACGATTCTGTTGTGGCTTCTGAGTGGCCCTGCTAAATTCTAATTCCCATTAGTAAAGAAGCTACTTCTTTCCTATGCTAACCTTGGTTTTCCTCTGAAGAACTTTTTAACTTATGATTCTGCTTTGCATTCTAGTATTATTTTATGTTTGTGAGATGTAAAGCTGCAGAGGCTTGAGAAAATAAGCTGGAATGTTGATTCATATTAATGTGCCTTCGCATTCCTTTCCATTCATCTCTTGTACTTCCAGTTTGTCTACATGAGTGGTGGTGACTTGGCCCTGATTTTGTAACAAGATCAGCATTAGACTCTATTGCTACTCAGAATCATGCAATGCATCGAAGAAATATGTTGTTACCTTATAATTGCTATTAAATTTCTAAACGTTGTAGTGCAGTGATTGCGACAACGCACAATTATAATTTTAGTTATGCCTTATGCACCGTGACCAGCCAAATCCGCACCGTCTTCGCTCCACGTCTACTCTACATAAATCACCGTGCAACCTTGCCCCGTAACAAATAAAAAATCAAACGCAGTTGAACGGTACGTTTTTCATAGTTCGACATGCCTCAGGACGCGCATGACTTTCACGCATGCCCTTTGGCCCTGGTGAAGGTCACTTGTTGACGGAGTAAAATCTTCCTCACATGCAAACGCCTCCTTGCAATTTCATATATGGCATTATGTTGATGCGCGCACGATTCGTCGAATCCCAGCTGCCTGCTTTTATATAAAATAAGGACCAGATGAGGAATGATTCGTACGGGTTAGTCCCTGGTCATCAAGCAATCGTCAGGACCACTGGGTGGGTGATTTCTGCAAATTGGAACTCCAGGATTCTGGTCCTGTTTGTACTTACCGTTTAATAAACATTTCTTCTTCCAGATGTGCAGGACGGTGCAGAAGGAAGTACGGTGCAGGTGATCAGGAATGGGTACCCGCACACCGTTTCTTGGTGTTGAAGATACGGCCGATCAAGATGACTCTTACCTACTTAACGAAGACAGAAAATCTAACGGGAAATACGATAAGAGTGGTAGCTTTCGCTCAAGATTAAAGCTTATAATCGCTGGTTTCAGCATAGTAGGCCTTATAGTGCTAGGCATTATTATCGGTGCTGTGTTTGGCAAGCAGAACCGTGGCGAAAATGCTGTCGGGCTGTATGCTAGAAAGGATAATTTCCCGTACAAGAAAATTAGATTGCCTGTAGATGTATTGCCTCTCAAATACAGAGTCTTTTTGCACCCAAACATTTCGAACGGTCTCTTTGACTTTCAAGGATATACAAGAATCTTTGTTCACTGTCAGAATGACACAGAGACTGTCGTCATGCACATGAAAGGATTGAAGATATTAAATGTCACAATTTTCAAAGGTGAAGCTTTTGAACCTGATCGTGATAAAAGCAAAGAGACAGTAGCCATCAAGGACTACCTCAGCAGTGACAAACATGAATTTCTGATGTTGCGCCTAGATAATGCTAAATTGTTTAAAGACCAAGATTATACAATATTAATTAAATATCATGGAAAGCTTGCCACCGATATTCTTGAAGGATTTTATCGCAGTTCGTACAAAACCAAAAATGGGGAAACAAGGTAAGATTTTTTTATTTTTTTATATCACATGAGCTCTAGTGCTTTCAGGACTGATCATAGAATCTTGATTTAAATCGCTTTCATTAAACCATCTTGACTTTGATAGAAGAAACAATGTAGCTCGTTTGGTTCCTTTGACAGATAATTGAGAAATTTTTGGCCTGGATTTGTGCTCCTATATAGATCCTGACAAGACCTCAAACAATTTTTAGGTTTAAGAATTCGAATTTCAATAATTGTGTTATAATTGAGCTGGCACTAAAAAGTCTGAAAAGTCGATGAACTGCTAATTTTAAGATAGTTTGTACTTGTTTAGGTACTTGGCTACTACTCACTTTGAAGCCACCTCTGCCAGATCTGCCTTTCCTTGTTTTGATGAACCTCAAATGAAAGCAAACTTTTCTGTAGTCATGGTGCATGAGTCACACCACACAGCAATATCCAACATGCCCATTATGAGGACAGTAAGTATTTATTGGATTCTGTAGGACTTATTTGGTCGGGCCCTGCAAGTATTTATTGCAGTTTTAATCCATAATGTATCTTTATCCCATCAATTTAAGCCATTGTGTCTTTTTAGTTGAGGAAATCTTATCTCCTTAAAGCCGTTCTCTTTCATGTAAGATGTTGCTATGCAATTGGTAGCGGATGTGAATTACTTGCTAGTGATGTGACACAAAGCTTGTCTCACAGATTTTTGTTAAACTTATACATAAACATTAGTCTATGATTTAAGCGCCATCATTTAATGTGCCTGATTTCTTTGCTAAATAACAGTTGTCAAAGGTAATAACCATGTAAAAAAAGCCTACGTCAGTTCATAATCCGAGGCATGCTTGCCCTGTTACTTTTGAGTTGGCTGAAATCGCTCACAGATTTTTGGCAATAGCTATTTTAGGTAATGTTCAGCCTGTCAGTAAGTCACCTAAAAGGGAGAAACTTCCTTGACACCAGGTTACATAATCTGCTGTTCTACGTATCAAATAAAAAGCAGAAAGCTCACCTTTCACCTTTTTTGTAGCTGTATTACTTTGTTTGCAAGGACAAAGCAGATTATGTACCTGGTATTGCGGATCCTAAGTGAGGATGGCAAGCTGTGTGCAGCAGATTTAGTGAAGGAGTTCAATTTTTATCAATCTAGGACACCAGGGAAGATGGTTTGAAGATAACTCACTTCCAGGAGAGTGTTAGAATGAGCACATATCTGGTTGCATTTGTTGTGTGTGATTTCGTTTTTAAAAGCGTCACTGCAAAAAGCGGAGTAGAGGTTAGTTATGCTTTGTAGATTGCTGCTTGCGATTAAATCATATAGAAAGGAGTTTTGTCTTGTAGCGCTTATTTTTTCATGAGTTTGCTCCCCAATTGCACGCATGTTCAGAATTATGCCTGGGATGATAGAAAGAGTTCACTAAATTTGCTTTTGATGACTGTGCTCCTTGTGTTAGTTTGTTATATGAAGAATTTGGTAAAGCCTTCTAGCTTTGTGTGTGCTTTGTTAGTTTCAGTATGAAAAACAAAACAAAAAATAACTTGTTAAATTTTCCGGCTTTTGCTGTTACATACGGAATCTTGGTACTTGTGTCTCTTTTCCATGAATTATGTTTTGATTTTCAGTTATTAAACGTGCACTTGGGCATAGCTATTAGTTGTTTGTCATTAAAATAGCTCTGTTAGGTAATAAGCATGGATAGAGTAAGAAACTGTGTCTTCCTCTGTTATGGGAATGCTATAAACTGCCATCTTTAACTTCAACTTGTCTTAGCATGCTTCACTTGCTTGTTATGTACTTTGAGTTGCATTGCCAGTTGTTAGGCACGTTAAATCTTTATCAGAGTCGATGACGTAACTGGAAAAACAGTATAACTTTATTAATGCGTGTACATTTAGTGAAAAGATTTTATCTGGTAGCAATATGCTTGCCATTCAGAGTCATTTGTAGTTAACCATTCGAAAGCAATATTTTAAAATTTTCAAATGAATTATAACAAGCTTTGCATGCGAAGTCATTTTTTAAATTCGACATCTAGAAGAAACGTAACTAAACATGAAGCAGGTAGGCATTGCATTACTTAGGTATCTAAATTAGCACCTTCTGCAGTTCTTTTATTCCCCACCCAAAGAATGCTTTAATCCGGTCTCGCAAGTTCTGGTATAAAAGAAATGGATATTTTTAGCAATGTAATAGCACACATAGTTTGTGATAATGTATAGCTCGAGCAGCTATTTTGAAACATATCCATCTATGCTTTGTTAGGTCTAGCAGTCCCAATACTAAACAAGATGTTTGAATGTAGACTACTGGCGGTAGGCATTTTGACAAAGCTCATGAGCTCGACCCAGTTTTGGTGCGCGTGTTAGGAATGCTGCTAACCCAGATATGGCTAACAACAAGGTACATATGTTTGTTGGAGGGGAGTATTTAGGACATTGACACCTCCGCAATAAAAAGTGTGGTTAGTGTGGAGTTGTATCAGTTTACCTTCCTCTTGCGAATTTTGAATGCGCTAGACTAAAGCAGAGGTGCTTCACTTTTGTTTAAAAATTCATCAAGTATGAACAGAAGAAAGAATAGCTTCTAGGGGCTTGCATTTCTGCCTTTTTTATCCTTGGTTTAAAACGTGCGCAGTCGCAGGTATGGATTCCAAATTTTCGGAATTTAATTTATATCTAGAGTCCGTTCGACCCAATCGACGTGCCCCTCCCAATCATCTAGAGCTGGAGTTCTTAAAATTAGATCAAAAATACATTAAGTCGAACAGGTTGCCTTTGCTTACACGTTTAACGTGAACGTGCTAAAAACATTTTCAATAACCTTCATGTCTTTCATGGTTGAAGTCATTTCAATGCTTAATTATTGAAAATTCAAGCGTTCTCGATGTCTGTGCAATCATCCTGTTCAGGAAAGTATTGTGCGACCGCTAGTTGTAGGCTGAGAAATTGACCTGCGAACAATCCTAGACCCTGCCTCGGGTGAAGAGGGGGCGCAATTGCTAAAATGCAGCTGCTTTTGAGCAAAAGCTTCTTTTCTTGGGCACGTGCGCTGAAAGAAGATTCGGAGAGCGGTTTGAATGGCAATGATGATGTTGATCATGCACAGCTGCTGCCTACATGATGATGATGATGATGATGATGATGATGATGATGATGATGATGATGAAAAATATGATGGTTGACGACGGCGATGATGATGATGATGATGATGATGATGATGATGATGATGATGATAAATATGATGATTGACGACGACGATGATGATAATGATGATGGCGATGACGATGATGATAATGATGATGATGATGATGATGATGATGATGATGATGATGATTATGATAGTGATGATAGTGATGATAGTGATGATGATAGTGTTGATGATGATGATGATGATGATGTTGCTGACGAAGATGATGATGATGATGATGATGATGATGATGACGATGATAATGGCGATGACTGTGACCGTGGTGATGGTTATGGTGGTGGTGGTGGTGGTGGTGGTGGTGGTGGTGGTGGTGGTGGTGGTGGTATTGATGGTAGTATTGATGGTAGTATTGATGCTTTCACAATTTAATTAAAATAAAAACTTTTTTGACTGGCAGCTTAAACATTTTCATATATGTCATAGAGAAAACATCTTGAATATCAGAACACGTGTTTTTTTAATGAAAACACGTGTATGCTGAAGTATTGATGCATAGACGAATACACTTATGCATCGATAGATGGGTGCATAGATAGACAGATACGCATGAGCATAGATATACAGAAAGAATACAGCAATAGTGTATGCAAGAAGTATTCGGGTGCTTATCAGATACAAGGAGAGGTATGTATGGATACATGCATTTATGCAATAAAAATTTCAGTTAATGTAAATACGTAAATGCATAGATAGAGCAATCCGTTGAATTTGTTTGGTTGATTAACAGGAAAAATTGTGTCTGCCTAATTGTAAGGCATCAGATCAAATGCGATTTCGACTGGGAACGAATTTCACCCACGAAATGTTGCGTCTGTTGTTTGTTGTCTGTAGTAATTTTATTATTTACTGCTTGTCTTTCCATGACGATATTTTTTCACTTTGTGTAAGCTGTTCGCTAATAGGGAATTCTACAGAACACGTCATGAGAAAGTAAGTTACACCCCGTGACCGGAATCGTCACGGAATGTTCCAACTTTCAGCTTGTGCTTCCTTTCTAGGGTGGGCACGAGTTAAGTGAGTAAATTCCTTTTTTTTGTACATTTTGTCGTCAATAATCTAATATAGCAAATAAACGAAGTCAGTAAAGTCTCTCGCCTCAAAATTGTCATCTGAATCCGGCAAAGAATTTTCCCACGTAGCATATCACCTTTAAGAAGCGACGTTAGCTTTTGGAAGGTCATAGTTAAAGTTGGAAGAACATTTTCAACTCCGATGCTGCAGTTTCCTAAAACCGAGGCGCGTCGAAGTTGACATCTCCGCAGCAGTACAAAATAAGCTTATCATGCTCGCGCCTTGAATGCATGGCACTGCCAAATGCATTTCAAACCGTACCTGGATGCGTATTTCCAAAAATTTTTTTGCTGTTCCACCGCTACTGTCATGACACTATATCAAGCGCCTCCGTGTCAAGCGCCTCAAGCGTTCTTTTGACTCGCTGATCTTTTGTCGCAGAATGTTTAGCATCTGACACCGCTCATTGCATTCTAGAACTCGTGGCATTCCGAGCATGGGATCTACAGAGTTCTGCATGATTCCCATTCTGTTTTCTTCGAAGTTCACCTCTGGGCGATGTCTCGGGTGCACTCGGAAAGGGTCGTTTTCGGTTTCCCTATCGTCTGTAAGTTCGCCGTGGCCTCGCCCGACAGGACTTGTATGAGGCACTTGTGAGGCGGCAAATAGCACCATTATTAGCACTGCCAGCATTTTCGGAGCCATTCTTTTGCGCTGCGCTTGGATCCTTTGGAGTGGGATGTTGTCTCTTCGAGGCGATTTTTACCACCTTGCAGACCGTCTTGTTTCTGCTTATGTTTTCCGTTCTTCCTCGATATACCTGCTGTGCATCTACGGTATTGCCTTTCCGTCCTTTTGATTAAGAAAGCCCCTATAGCAACAGTTTTTCTTCGTTGGTATTAGTGTTTGTGTGCGATAGCGTGTTCTTATTAAATGCCTTGAGTAATTGTATGATGCAAAAAAACGCAGGTCAATTAATAATTGTTAACCATTTGACTGCTCCATGGAGCTATGCTACTTCTTTCGCTTGTTTTCTTCCTTGGGAGTATGAAATGAAATAGAGAGTGGCTGTGTTAATTTTATTGTATCGTGAGATTTTCGCGTTAACCTGTACATTCGTCATGCTGGCTCTAAGGGATGTGCATCTCATAAATTATGCAGCATATTTAGCAATCTCACTTGACGTGATAGATTCACACGCTGTTCTGTTCGGGCTTATGAGATGTCTTCCTGATCAGGAGAGTTCTTTCTTCTGCAGCCGTTAGCCGGTCATTATTAATGCGGCGGCCTGTACCAAGGTGTCTTTCGACGAAAAACAAAGGCTGATATGAAATCTTAAACCGCGCGTTCGGAAAGTAAGAACGCACATTTGTAAGATGACTACCGCCGCTATCGGCAGGCTTGGTGGCACATGCCTTTGCAAAGCGCATCTGCTTTAATAAAGTCGCATTCTGCTTGGTTATTCATAGTATGTTATCAAATTACCCTTCGTCAAATGTAGATTTATGCAGCTTAGCAACCATGTATTTAAAGCATATTTGCAATGTATATATATATATATATATATATATATATATATATATATATATATATATATATATATATATATATATACATATCTATATATATATACGTATCTATCCATGTAGATAACGTCCGTTTGTTGTGGCACCATACCATAAACAGCGTTTTATGGCTTGAGCTAGAGCTTTAATATTACTAATATTACAGAGTAAGACACAGTCAAAACTAGCTCTAAATCTAGACCTAGTTTGACTGTCTGTCATACTCTGTAGTATTCATCTAAACATTATATATATAGCTCCAGGTCCAGCTCACCGAGTTTAATAGGCCGTGTCTTAGGATATGGCTTTCAACGGCGATTGATCGGCGCCGGTTAATAACTGATCTAG
>QQSS02224785.1:0-10570 GCA_003687565.2 Craspedacusta sowerbii | reverse complement strand
ATATATGTGTGTGTGTGTGTGTGTGTGTGTGTGTGTGTGTGTGTGTGTGTGTGTGTGTGTGTGTGTGTGTGTGTAATTGTAAAATATGAAGTTGGAGAAGCCTAAGACGCCAGGCCGCGCAACAGCAGTGTGATCTGTTTTGATCGGACTGTTTAGATCTAGAGCATTACGTCTCAGAATCTCTAGTTCTTTTATCTGCCTAGCAAATAATCCTAGAGATTTAGATAAGATGCTAGATCAAAATTTAGTAAGGTATCGGTAGTTAGATCCGGACGATGTAACTTTTAACCTTTCTCTGCCGTTCTAAAAAATAAACGCAAGAAATTCATGGCGATTAACTCCGGCTGATTCTAGAGCCGATGACATAGCGTACTGGGTTACGCAAGGCCTCTGTGCTGGGACATCTAACCTTCTTGATGTATATAAATGACTTGCGACATTGCATATCTAATTCGGTAGCTCGTCACTTTGCCAATGACATTAAGATCCTGCCAACTCATTAGTCGCTATACATTATTCAAAGTTATTCACTATGGAAAGGACGACCTTATCCTGTTGAAGCCGTTTAATAGGCTAGATAAATTACCTCTTGCGAGCAACCTCGAAAACTCCAAGATATTTATGTTTATCAAGCTCAACTTCTTCATGGTATTAATCGAAACATCCTTTACATGAAAATCCCACATGTCAAAATATTCAAGGAAGTTGAACTAAGCTGCTGCGATCTTATCAAAGGCTCCGAACTTGGTACCACGAGAAATTCTCGAAAGCTAATCCTTTGCTATTTTCAGAAGCAAAAAAAAAGCAGAATAGGAAGACCTCTCTTATGGATGTCTCCACTAGTCATTTTGCAAATGAAATAGAATTTACAAGATACACTAAAGGACCTCTACAAATTAAAACCATTCCTGAACTTTTGAGATGACACCAAAACTATTTGCGCAGATGCAAATACTAAAAATTGATGATCTGACGAATCAAACCATATTTGTAAATGATCATGACCACCTTCAAGCTTTCAAGCAAGAATTTATTGCTGATTCTAAAACACTATGTTACTCGTTAGTTTCGCAGTGCATCGCTCTACAACTTCGAGGGTGTCGTAGAGTGTCGGCCATCTTTTATTATCCGATAATCCCGCGAACTGGTCGTTTTCATGTCATTGACAACACCAGAAGATTCTTGAAGAAACTTAGGATACGTATGCCAATTGATAATTATAACGATCCCTATGACCGTGTCAAAGATGATAGCGCTGACCACAGGCTTTATGCAGAGCTCCTAGTCAAGCAAGAACCTGACTGGGAATTAGGAGTAGACACAACACGATTTATTTAGTATGAGTAGATGGTTCAATATTTCATAGCTAATAGCATCTCTGTGTGGCTGCCCGATTATAACAACGGTGTCACAAAGGCAGGCTTTGCAAAAGTGTCAGAGAGTATTTGGTCATAGGGGTATTTAATACTTAGCAGTCCAGCAAGCGCTCGATCAAGCATAATTGTAAAAGAAGCTCATCTAGAAACTAAGTCTTTTTTCGTACAAAACTTTGAAGATCTCATCATATGGTACGGTACACACATGGTAAGATATCTCACGATATGAAAAAGCCTTATCTAATGGCAGAATCGAGGTCAAACTTGGCATTTTTGAGAAGCTGTTCATACTGCCAGGCAACATGAATCTGAATATTGGCAAAGTGACCAATTGCAACAAGGTCATACAGAGTTTGTCAGGCATGAACTTGAGAAAGAAAGTGTATTGTTCTGGTACTGTAGATTTCATCATTTCTTATTATTTGAGTTAAAAATAATAAATTCATATGTAAAAAAGAAAGGAATAGTCAAAACTTTGAAGATCTTATCACCGTCCCGTAGACATATCGGGGATATCTCACGATATCGGAAAGCCTTATCCTATGCTAGTACTGACAGTCTATATATAGTACGAGAGTCTAACATAAGCTTTGGTTTGGGTCTCTGTAAGCTGCCCAGCAGCATGAATCGGAATAGTTGTTAAGTCAATAATTATAATACCAACATCGTAATAATCTAGGACTCGAAATGAAAATTTTAATACCTCTGTAAGTATTGCTACCTTAGTTTTACTCTTACAAATGTTACAAGAAGCGCGACCCGACAATATTAATTTTTTTCTCTCTTGTCTAATGAATTGATGGATTTTTCTTCACCTGCCTGAATAGTACAGTTACATACGTTACAAGAACCGGAACCATATAATATCCATTTTTCTTGCCACTGACCTACCTGATGGATTTTTCTTCACGCTCTCTACGTTTTTGTTTTCATTTGAAACCGTGCTTGTCAGTCGGAACTTTAATATTTGACCATAATAGTCGCTACTTTGAAGAGTGGTAGTCAGTACATGATCTCGAGTGGCTGTTGGAAATGGCTTCGTCTTGTAAGGAAAAAGATATTGAAAGTCTGGTTAGCCGGGGTTTTAGTCCTGTCGAGGCCCGAATGGCGCTGGAGGATTGCCGTGGAAATATACAAGCTGCTACGGACAACCTACTTTCTGGTCGCTATAGTGCTCCACCGGCGTACCAAGCACAAGAGCCTTTTCGGGGCGGAGATTCCAGTAATGCAGACGCCAGAAGTGGCTCTGCTTGTGGATTTCTTTCGAGAATATTTAAACGAGGCAAATCTCAGCGTTCCGAAAACGATCCGCCGTCTGCTCCGGTGCTGGATTTTGATGCTCTTGGGGCGGCCCCAGATTTTTCTGCTATTGTTGGCCTACCTCCTCCTTACGAACTTCTTAATAAAGACGAGAAGATGAAGTCCTGGGAAAAGGAAAACAATATTGTTCACATAAATAACAACAAAATGCAAGGGCCAAGTCAAAGTATGCCGGCTTGGAGCAACGAACCTAATGCTAGATGTTCCGTTTGTTATAGTAAGCTCATTACAGAAGTAATTGGCTCTGACGGCATATCTATTGCACAGGATGTTATTCACCAGGATGGTCAGGTAGTTTTTCGTTAATCTTTTGAGATGAAACAGTCTTGTAACATTTTTAACTTAGGGGAAGGCTTTTTAGAAGTCTCCTACAGGTCCTAAGGCTACCCATGAATAATAAAACACGAATACAGCAGGATGGTTAAAAATCCTGAAAAGTTGGAGCTTTTGACCTGGGAGCAAGTGCTAGTAGAAACTGTATGAACTGGATACCTATCACCAGCTTGATTTATGAAGAGTGGAAAGTCGGTATTCTACCATCTCGGCTGTCTGTACCACTTTGATTTTGTATTTTTTTTAGTGTGATTGTCTTCCATCTCTAGCCATTGTTTGCCCTCTTGGAGTTTCTTTGCTATCAACCTAGAGGCAACTCAAGTCAAGATACCTTCCTTAGTTACCAACTTGGCAATGCCACCTTGGTTACGGGAAACTGGAAGGTTCGATCACACAGGAGAAATACTTGTTTACTGTATAAGGTATCTGAGTGGCTCTGTCCCATGCACATCTTTCCTTCATAGGCAAACATATTAAGAAATGAGGGCACACTGGAACAAGTACCACACCTTGGTTAAAGAAATTAGAAGGACTCAACCTCTATTTGAGATAGCATTTAAACAGATTGACAAACTAGTACTAAAATGTTGCCCTTGGTAAGTGCACATGCTATTGAAAGCATGGAAACCTTGTGGAAGCCTCTTATAGAGTATAGTAATATTGCATTGTTTTTTCCCCTCATTTTTATCTGGATTGCATATTTGGTACAATTTTTGAATTGAAATTGACAAAATGCATATATTTTTTTTAAGATTCATTTTCATGATCCCTATGATCTCACAACCCTATTAATTTATATGTTGCGTTCCATTTGGAAGGCTGGTGGCATGCCACTTCATTCCTGGCTCTGCTGGTGTTAATGAAGTCATCATATTTGACCCAAATCTTTATTAGATTCTTCATGCAGTCAGAGACATTGTTTTATTTGTATCCCTGGACTGTTAACTTTGCTATAAAATTCGCTTGTGCTCTGCACTATTTGATTTCCCAATATTTTCTATATGGTAGTACCAATGCAGCATGGTATTGTTTCTTTACTCAGTAAGCTGAGTATATTTGTAACTTATTTAAAACAATTAAAACGTTTATGGTAGTTTTGTTTTGCGTGGAGGTTTTCTGAGTTGTTCTGAGTAAATTTTGCTGTATAAGTTATCTACTTTTTTAGTTTCATCACTATGAATGCTTCACACGCAAGTACAGTCCAAAATGTGCTCAATGCTTTTTCCCATTGGCTGGTCCAGACAAGGACCATGAATTATCTGGTCGGTACATGAAGTATGAGGGCAAGGACTATCATGTGGAATGCTATGAGCGTTATGCTGGTCCCAGATGTTCAATTTGTTTCAATGTGATCATTGAGCGTCCAAATGGTGAATATAGTGGTCACTGGTTAGTTGATAGCGAGCATGATGGTGAAAAAATGCATGTGGAGTGTTACCAGCGAAAGCTTTATACCCAATGGAGGGCTCGCCAAGCCTAAGCATTTGTATTGGGTGTCAGGCTTTGTTATGCTTCACTTGGAATTTGCTTTTAGTTGACATGTAATTCCTATGATGCTTACAGTTAGTGGGTAGCCATAGGTTCTTAATTTTATAAAGCTCTGTGCTCTGTCTTGTATTTTTTGAGTTTGTGCTTTTTGTTCTTTGTTTAACCGTTACGTAGTGGCTTTACTTCTTAATTTAAGGCTCTGCGTTTAAGTAAGAACTCCACATTTCTAACCTGTGGTGTTTTCTGTCTGTTTATATGTTAGTTTGTGCAGGTTTATTTAATGTTTCAAACTCATATGTTAAATTGCAATATAATTAACTGATGTTGAGTTATTGAACGGCTTTATGTTCTGTAATTTCTGTGCCAAATTGGGAACTCGATATTAGAAGTGTCTGGTGTTCTACTTTATCTTAATTTGTTTGGTTTTTGCCATGTGTGGACGTAAGCTCTGTGACCGCTTGTTCAAGCTACCGAGTAGCTTCTGAATAGCCTTAGGTTCTGTCAAGTTTTGCTTTGAGTCATTTTGGCGTGTTTTTATTTTTGTTATTTTGCCAAGGCTCAGCCCCATCATCTTGACATCATGATTTTCGTTTCTGCTTGTTGTGCAGTTCCCAAGCTGTTGCTCCGCACTTCTTTTGAGTACGATGTGAGCACTTGTAAGGATATTCTTTGTATGTGGTGCTTGTGTGTTCTAGAAACGACGTAAATTAAATCCTCATTTCTCTGAACGACCGTTTTTCGTTGTTTTTGTTGTTGTTGTTGGGTCATGGCACTCTAATTTAGTTGTAAGATGTTATTTTTTATGTATTGGCACGCGTATATTCGAATTCTAAAATATTGTAGAATTCACCATACGGATTTCTTTTAAAATTAAAACTCTTTGTAATCCTAAAAATGTTAAAACTCTTTGTAATATTTTGTCTCTACAAGTCCTTTGATGTCCATAAGGTCAAGTTAAAAAAAATTATTATGTATTTGAATGATGATTCCACGACGTTGTGAAGTTGTAGTATCTATGTGGAATAGAATCCACTTATCCAGGCGTTAGGTAAGGGGAAGAAAGAACAAAGACATAAAAATTGCAGCAACATAATCAAGACATGGCCTTGCATTAAATCAGTAATCAAGCTATCTGCAAAAAAAAATCATCATCAGCCTCATGCAAGGTTTGTACCCAAAGTATCGTGCTCAACAAACCCTAAAGACATATATATGATTATTAATGAGTACTCGTCTATGGGAAGGAATCTTCCACATCTAGCGAAGCCGTATTATTTTGTTATCTTGAACAAGAGCAATCGAACGCAACCAATATGCGTGCGCGTTTGACGTGCCACAGTCACAAAGGTGTGCCCACAAAGTAACGAATAGAGCAAAGATCGCTATTTTTAGTTTGTAATGATGTAGTGTATGCTACTACTTGAGGCATGCGTTTTGCAATTTTAATTAGGAACGAAGTCTAGTATGCATGATATTATTATTATTTTTTTAATAATGAGTATGTAAGGAACACATGTTTAGATATGTACAACGACGCCTAAAGGTCTTCCGTCGCGTAGAAAGAGGATGACAGTGTGACATTTATCTTTAAATATACTTGTGGTTCCATTTTCTTAAATATTGTTTTACGGTTTTTCTTTGAGGTCATTTTCTAAGTAAGTTAGTAGAACGTTTCTAATGGCGTTGTCATAGTTTCACAGAGGCGCTCTGTCAAAATCGGCGGAGGAAGAGGTGGAATGCATTCTACTTTTGAATTGTGCTTCAATATCAACCGCGTCCTGAAAAACCTGCCTCAAAAACTACTCGGTCGGAATTTGCGCACTGCTAGACTACCAGGCAGGCAGAAAATCGTAAAAAGATCAACTGGATAAATACAAATAAACTGTGATTGTCCTGCCAACTTATGTTTGCCTGCCAAGTGTGTTAAGCGGAACAAAGCCATTTATGTTACAAGTAATGTTTACCTAACTAGCTTTCGCATGTGCTCCTTCGCTTTCTAAGGCCTGATACAAGCATTAAGCCCAATTCAAACTCAGAAACAGGTTACGAATGACGCAATGTTTATCCCACTGGCATGCTCTACTAGTTTGCTCCGCATGGAGTGTCTGCGACCGTCGTTACTCACGCTGGAATGTCGGCGCATTCCGAAGCAGGAACAACGACAGTAACTGATAAAAAACCGTTGAGATGAATATAGCTTATCTTTTAGGCTTGTAAGCGTTGACTGGACGCTGGCGGCAATTCAAAAACTGGCCTTTCTGAAGTTTAAGTGGGCTTAGCGGGAAACTTACCAAAGTTTTCTCTTCGTGTCTCCGTTGGTCTAGCGCGGTGAATTTTTGTCCGCTTGTCACAAGAACAAAGCTCAATGCCCAGTTCATACTTCTTGTGTTGCATCCTGTTTGAAATAGTATTAACTTGCTGGCGGTGCAAAAATAATTCAGTTTCTTCTTCTCTCAGGAGCGATATCATGCTAAATAGCGATACAGATATACCCCAGAAATTTTATGTAGAGAGTTGCCGAGAAAAAAAAAAGGCCAGCTACACATGTCACTACACCGGGTGTAGTCAGGATAACACTATCACAACGGATGTTCTCCTCTCTATAAAACGTTGCCTTGCCAAGGAACCATTCCTTGGTCAGTCATGAAATAATCAGAAAATTTCTCTCTGTTCACAGAAGCACGGAACGAACGTTATTTTCACTCCCAAACGCCCCACATTCTGTAGGTTTTCGTCCCCTTATGTTATCCTCCGCCAAAGGCCAAGACGAAATTCTCCCTCTTCATCAACGGAGTCTTCAAATTGAGGTGGAAGATATCGTGCCGTTGGTTGCTTTAGTCCTGTCAGCAAAAATGTGTGAAGCGCAAATTGTGCTTGTCAACGCTCTTGGGATGCGCTTCTATAGCTCTCCCAAACATGCGCCACAGCAGAAAGAATCCCGAAGGCATTTTTGACCAACCGGCGATTCCTGCTCAAGCGGTAATTAAATACCTTCTTTTTGAAATCCGGGCCACTTCCTAAAAGAAAGGTAACCAGATTGTAACATGGAGCGATGAGTGAAACGTCTCCATTAGTTTAAGCAAGCAGCACCGAGCTGTTCAGTAACGCTACTAGGCGCTTCCTTGAACTGCCAAACGAATAGCATCATTCCGTCTGCATTAAAGCAACAAAACCTGCCAATCTTACAAAGAATAAAAAAAAAACTCATTATATTGAAGCTGAAAATGAGGAAAAAATAAAAAAAAAAAAGAAATAATGAAACAATTAAGCTCCTTATACCTCGGAACGGGCGCATTAGATAAGGCTTCAAAGGAAACGCTTTACATCCAATGAAAACATACGGCACATTGATATTCGTGCCCGAAAGGCAGCCACTTTTCAGAATCCCACTAGTCTTGCATTCCAGGCTTTTACCGAATTCAATTTTAACTCCAAATTTTACCGAATTTAATTTTTTTCGGATGGATGGCTTCTTTACTTTTCATACAATGAAGGCGATTCCAAAGGTACGCCCCACGAGTCTGGATGTTATATCTTTGCTTTCCAATGGTAGATTTTTTTTAAATATCCCTGTTTGGCCAGTCAACAATTATACCGGTAATTGATGCGACTAAAGCGTGTAGTAAACACCACAGGAAGGATTTTATTTTTGTGTCTATACATAAAGACTAGGGTTTGAAAGATGTTTAGCTCATATATGTTCAGGATGTTGCACTGCACCATGAGAGGCCTTCAGAGAGCTAATCTTTCAGCAAATGAGATGATGCGTACAGCTCCCTTTTGGAATCTGTGTTAGCTTTTGTAACTTGCTCTTGTGGGTGCTGGCCCAGACAATGTTATATAACGTAGGGGTGAATGAATGAAAAGTACAAAGGCTTTGTTGCTTGAACGTTTAAACACTTTTTAGGCTCTTGCAATGACACCAGTATTTTCAGATACTTTTGCTGCAACTCCTTTCATGTGCAGAATCCATGATAAATTATGATTTTGCGATTTTTGAGAGCCGTTTTCGGTCCTACGTGTTCTCCGTGAAGATGTCAGTCAAAAGATTTACTTCATGTTTAATGTATTTCTCGCTGCAAATCTTCTCCGCTCTTTTACTGAATCCAACAAATGTGCCCACGGCAATGCTTGGATCTACACATGATTGCAGCTTTATTTAAACGTTGGTGATCGCTTGTTTTCTGAAGATTTTGAATTCGTATATTCCAGTCATGGGGTTAATTATAGTTACATCAAGGAAATCTAGCGTTTTTTCGAAACTTTCCATTTCAATAGTGTATTTTATTGCCGTGGTCTTGTTCATTAAGAATGTTTTGGAATTTTTCTGCTTCCTTCCTACTAGGAAAACGCGCATGTGAATCGTCGACATACCTTCGGAAAGACTTGATGTTGATATCTGTTGAAAGGCTTGCTCTAAGGCTTACTACTCCAAATATTGTAGATAGGCTTCTGCCATTACTACCATTAATGATAAACCGATAGGTCCTGAATTTGAGCTTGACGAATTTCTGGTTCCCACATAAAGTAATGGTTTTCTAGTCACAATTGAAGTGCACGCTCCACATCAAGCAGCGTTAGTTTACTGCTGTTTTTAAACTCAGCGTCTTTTGATAGGGTATCTATCATTACCCTGATTGAATGTTTTATTGGAAGAGGCGGGTATAAGTTTTGCACATTAAAAGAAACTTGAACTTTTGTTGGCTGTATATCCCATTCTTTTGTCTGGGTTACGAAAGTAGATTTATTTATGATTCTCGTCTCATTCTTGTTCAAAGTAGGTTAGATAATTTTTACAAGGTAGCTAGCAATTCCATACGATGCAGTTCCAACTGTCGAAACTATCATTCGCATCTGTGCATTCTTGGCGCTGTTGCATCAGGTAGATAGATTCGTCCATAGTCATCGTAACTTTCTCTGCTTTTTAAGTTGTCTTAGATTTCGCTGAATCTTTGACAGTATCACTTTTGTAGGATCATATTGACACACTTTACTGTCTGGAATTTCAATCTTTTCTTTTGATCTTGCTTGTTCAACATCTAATCTTACAAAACCATTGCCTTTGTCAAATGGATAAATGCGAATGCGATCATCTGCTTTAAGTTCTTTGAGTGCTTGGCTTTGCTTGTGAGTAAGGTTGGGTCGTATGTGCTTTGCATTTTTAATTATTCTCATGATACTGAGATATCGAAGTTGCTCGGCATCATTGCTTTTGTTTTCATACTGACGCTTAAGACCAGAGTCATCCGTCGCACAAATGATTTCCATTATTGGCAACTATTGTTGGTCGGGAACAAACTTTGGCCCAAGTTCTACTAAATCCATGTGATGAGACGACAAATTTTCTTCCCATAAGTCTAATACTATTTCTTTTCTCAATTTCTTATGAAATTGATGAGAACAGGCAAGTATTTTTCTTTAATGAGCAAATCAAACTTCTTCTTCATTTGGGATCGTTTTTTTAAAAACTCACTTTCCCGAGAAGTTTCCGTCACACGTTCAATTTTCGTAAAATCCTAATCAGAAACTAAGCGAGCCTTTCAATGTACTTCTTTCCAAATTAATATTTTCCAAGGATTTGAAAAAACTTTTCTTGGCTTCATTCTTTGCAGAACATAACAAAGCAACATGGAATTTGTCTCGCAATGCCTTACCATTTTCTGTCACTAGTGGAAAGTGAATGCGGAAGACGATCGGCAAAAAATTGTGCGACAAACACTTCTGCAAAAATACCCATGGGTTCTTTGCAACAGCCGATTGCAAGTTTGTTACGACATTCTGGGAGACCATTTCTGCAAGAGAGCGCAAGTTATCTGACGTCACATCAGCAAACGCCAGTCGAAAACTCGAACGATGATTGGTTCGATCAATGGAATGCGAACAATTCAAAATAAAATTCCGATTCAACGGCGGCTCATTAACATCTAAACGAAGTCTTTTCTGCTGTATAAATATTATGTGACAAAGTTACTTCCATAAAAGAAGTTTCATAGTTTGAAAGATTTGAAGATTTACTTTCCTCAAGATGTCTTCACTAGGAGGAGAATATATAT
>QQSS02224774.1:0-10571 GCA_003687565.2 Craspedacusta sowerbii | reverse complement strand
TATATATATATATATATATATATATATATATATACTTAATACTATGTTATAAAAAAATACTTAGCATTAATAATTAATAAAAGTTATGGTATTTACAAAATCTTTAAATGCCTGTGTATAATTATTTGTCGCATAATAAAGACGTTTTAAATCTAAAGCAGCTTCTGTCAAAGTACCAGTTGAGTTCGTCACTTCTTGCTTTTTAAGGACGTATCCCATGTAATACTGTAGTGACGGTTACGGTCGATATATTTATCGCAGCAGTTTTAACAAGTTGTTGCGCAGAGACATTCTGACTGTGAGTTGTAATATTTGTATTGGTATGGTGAATGAAGAACGATACGTGATCGATCGCGAACGATGTATGAAGATCATATCTTTTTTATCTATATATTTATTCGTTATTTAATCGTAAACGACAAATAAGATTACATAATACTCATGTTTTATGGTGGTCCTTGCTCTTTCGGAGCACGCCGACTCTCTCTCTCTCTCTCTCTCTCTCTCGCTCCCTCTCTCTCTCTCTCTCTCTCTCTCTCTCTTTCTCCCTATACTGAGTTGCGCATGCGCTCTAATTAATAGGGTGGTATAAATTACAGACCGTAGCAAGCCTTGCTTGCAATGGATAGTACTTCCTTTTCTTCCTCGAAGATAGGATGCCATGTCGACGAATTTGCTGAGTTCTTCTGGGACGTGCGGCATGGTAGTTTTGTCTTGTAATTGTCTGAGGTGCGGGTATTCCAAAATGTCAAGCTCAGTATCGCTAAACGACTCGTAGTCTTCAGGTGATGTCCCGTTGCTGTTGGCTTCTGGCGCGGTAGTTTCCGTCGCTTTCCAAGAAAGGTCTGAGATGGGCTTTCGCTTTGTAGTAGGTTTTACCTGGTTGAGTATTATCAACTTGTGCACTGCGCGAGTGGACTTTCTGTACGGTGAATGGTCGTTGCAAGCATGATGGTGTATAGATTATTTGACCAGTTCAAGTTCATGATGAAAACAGTGTCACCCGGTTTAATTTGACTATACGTGGCGTGTCGATTGAGTTATGCCGTGTCCTCCATCTTCGCCTTCCGTAGTCGATCTTGGGTACCAAATACTTCGCCAGTAATAGAGTGTGGCGTTCAATCTTCCTGTCCTTTCCCTCAACATGCTTAATCAGGTTTTGGCGTTTTAGTGTTCTGTTGAACCTTTCTACCACTCCATAGTAATTTGGACTATATGGAGTGGTGCTTCGACGCTTGATTCCGTGTTGCAGCAAGTGCGCATTATTTTCTTGCGAGTTGAATGGCGGACCATTGTCGCGTATGATTTCGTTTGGGTATCTCAACTGGGTAAACATGGAATGCATAGCAGAGAGGATTTGAGTAGCACCAGTCTTGTTCAGTTGGTGAGCGACTGAGTAGGGCGATCGGTACTCGATCGTGACGAATAGGTACTCGTTTGTGAGGTACGGGCCTTGCAGATCCGTACCGATCGTATCCCATGTAGTGGATGGAATCGTAGACACGAGTTGCGGTTCGCACTTCGGAGCAGCTGACGCAGTAACTTGGCATGTATGGCAGTGTGTAGACTTCTGTCTTCTATTTGCTTACTCATGCCCGGCCACCATACGTTTTCGCGGAGCAACGCCTTGGTCTTGGTAATTCCCTGACGGGATCGCTGAGCTATCTCCAGTGTTGCCGTTTGCAGATCATGAGGTATGACGATCTGTCTACCTTTGAGGAGTATGCCGTCTGCAACTGATGGCTCTTCTCTGCACACTTGTACGGTTGTAGATTTGAGGTGTTCGACCACTTATTTGCGGTAATGGAAGTGATGGCCTGTTGTAACGTCATGTCTTTCCTGGTTTTGATACTTTCTGGTGAACGAGAACCGGGAACGGCTTCGGCGATTAAGAATCGTATGTAGGAGTCGCATTGAGATAATCTTAATAACGGATATAATACGGGTATATAATAACTCTGACTAGTCGTCAGATTTCTCGAGAAAAAACGTACTCATTGGTGTACGTGATAGATAAGCAGCAACGTTTCTTGAACCAAGTTCGAATTTTAATACGTGGTCGTAACCTTGGAGACGCATCAGCCATCTTCCGATTCGAGGTGGTGGTAATGATCGACCTGACATCATGTGTAGCAGTGTAAATCACAGACCGACCGGCCGACAGATAGGCCTTGCGTGAGTGAACAACAGCGAAATTCCTTAAATCAGCGTTGCCAAGTACATTTTCAAAGTGCCATCTATATCCGGCGAACTGCCGGTACCACATATTAAGTTTCAACGTTTCCCAGCGACCAGTGATGATCATATATTAAATGATTACATACTAGTTTACATGGAGCAGATAACGGTTGCTTTGTAGACTAAGTCATTTAGCCACAGCAAGAGTCTATTTAAAACAGCGAAATCCACGAAAATTGATCGCTAATGGCTTGCAACGCACGGTCAAATATAAAGCACGATTTTGAGCTTTTGACTACAGTCAACCTTCATTCTGGGATGACCGACACAGACGGTAATGAATTCACTTAGCAGAGAATAATTGCAGAGGATAGCAGCTCCAGACGCGGTCGCAAATGCATCTGACCGTCGCAACAACTCAGGTAAAACCAAAGTGTGATGCGGCAGAACCAATGGACAAACAACCCCATCCTAAACAGCAAATCGAACCAAATTAAGTGCACACTCGAAAATACACAGTGGCATTTCCCTCTCCTTACATTCTCGTGAGCTCTCTGGACCCCAAGCAGCGGTTGAAGACACTTACCAAGCGAACGTGAATACCTATGGCGACGCCATATAACGTGGCGCCCATGATATCACCACAACACGACGCTCACAGATATAGATCGATCCAAATAATAATTAACTAAAGCCGTAACAGAATACGCAATTATTGGGCGTGTATTAGATTGCAGAAAGTAAAGCTGCGATACAAAAGCGTGCGTGAGATCGCATCAACAAACACCGTGATAGAAAAATAGACAAATAGTGAACAAAAGACCTAGTCCCAGTAGTCTCAGTTCCCCCCGATCTGCAAAAAATTCCGGACACCGTCTTCCCCTTCCCCGCTATCTTTACCCGAGCAACAATTAACAAAAATGCCATTAACAGCATAATAAGTTATAACCCGTACGCATCTTACATAAATACGGCGAGAAAATGCACCCCCAACGGACCTACCCAAAGTCTGCGCTATACAGGAGGGCAACGATTGTAATGTGACGCTATAAGCGAGGCCTGCAAACGAGGAGAAATCGCTTCATACTAAACATGACAAAATTTCGACCGAGCGAAAAAGCCTCTGACAATGGTTTAGCCTAAACACATCGCTAAGCGGGCCGAGCTGTGAACTGGAAAAACCTCTGCGCTTGCCCAACACCTCACGAACAACTTAACACAATCGTCTCTAAGAAACAGCGAATTGTTCTCAACTGAAATCTAGGAATCACGATGATGACATAGTTAGACTACATCATAATCTACGACTCGCGCCAAGCCAGCTTATTCATCAGCTTTTAAACTTATTTCACGCGACGTGTATGTAACATAATCCCCTCCCTAAAGAATTGTCGTCAACGCCCTATAAAATCCCTCCCCCCTCCAGAAAAAAAAAACTTATCCTGGGAAAATGCGTATAAACGCACGTCTATCTAGTGAACAATATCTCCATTGTACAAAACCCCAAGTTCATTTTTGTTGCGCAGAATAAAGTTTTCTAGCACAAATTTTGTGAGTAGGACGACCACGTTCCGGCCTACGACCTTGTAACCATCCTTGTGCGCGTCCCTCAACCGTTCATGATGGTCCGGACAAACTCTAAGGGATATTTACAAAAGCCTTCAAATCAAACACGAATTAGCAAGAGGGACAACAGGAATGCTAATAGCAGAAAGATTTCACGTAAAAAACGTTGAAAGTTGCGAACGCATTGAACGCTTCCGAAGTACTATACGAGCAACCACAGCCACGTCTCGCCATACGTCTAGGTCAAGGAAGGCAAAAAGCTGCGTCGTCCTCACATCAAGACAAGCTTCAGTAAAACAACAAGCACGAGGAAAACCGAGCGAACATACCTTCATAGTTGACCATTCCATCTGCATCTTCTTGACCTGCAGTTAGGACTTCTACTTCGACGTCAGTTAATTTCTCACCTAGACAAAGGCAAGAAAAGCATAGTGCAAGCCATTGTGTTTGGACATTTCTATCAAATATATTTAAGAATCTAGAACATATATATATGTATATATATATATATATATATATATATATATATATATATGTATATATACCTATTTACTGACTTAAACGCATATTCAGTCGCTCATCACTGGCCCGCGCACATTCAGTGGCTAACAAGCACATGCTGTGGCACGCACACTATTTAGCGACTGACACCCTCATTGTCTTATGCGCACATACGGCCGCTAACACGTGCCTACTAAAGACAAGCTTAGTTTTGCAACAAACATGAAGCAGAGGAATAAAAACAAGAGCAAATAATAAGAGGATGAACACAAGAACACAAAACTTAGCGATGGAAAAAAAAAACTGTTTCGGACATGAACTTCTCAACTCGACAAAGCTTTCAACAAAGCGAAGCTACACTGCTAACAAGAAATACTACGCACGAAAGCGCAACTTAACCCAACTATTCACCGTGGGACAATCACAATACGAAAACTACTCTAAATTTCATAACCTTAAATATCTTGAACTGTGTAGGTGTCTGTTTATCAGAGGCTAAAACCATGACCTGTATTATGTAAGCAGAAGTGAGTAGGTCACTTATGCTTCGCTCTCTACGCTAGCACCGGTTCGGCGGTCTTGGGTTTAACTAAACATTTTCAAGACTTTTGATGGAATCAAGAAATTACCGCTTCTATTTCGCCCAGCACTAACTCGAACCCAGAACAGCTCTTTAATTCCGTGTCGTCTCTAATTACCTACAGCAGCAAAGTGTATATTATACGCTACATAAACTGTTATTAAAAGAAACTAAACAATTACTATTAAATTAAATTAAACAAAATTGATTAAAACTTAAGTACAATAAACTCAATTATAATTACTACAAGCTACTTATTACTATTAAATCAAACTAATTTCACTAAAGTAATTAAAATTATAGTATAATTAAACTTTTTAAAATAATTAAATTAATTTTAATTGATTTAAATAAATATTCTGAATAATTACTAGACTTATTAATCACATGGGAAGAAAGGAAAGATTGATGGTAACGAAACCTACCTAAGCTTGTCAGCAAGTGTCGAATCTCAGCAGCGCTGACCATGCCATTGTTGTCCCTGTCAAATATTCTGAAACCCTCTGCAAACGACTCAAAACTGCCTGTAACCTTCTTCTTACTATGAGTGTGGAAGAGAGGAATGAACTCTTCGAAGGTTATCCTCTTGTTTCCTAAGAGAGAAAATCAGCAGTGCAAGATCTTTGACACGACACAGCATCTATAGTCTAGAGTCTTCCAATTCTTTCACACATACTACACAGCACCAGTACTCTATCTAACTACAACATATTCCCATTATTAATTGGTGACACAAAAAGAAAAGCATCACCTGCTAGGTAAAACTATTAATACTGCTGGAAAAGCTATCCTATTTCATGAATTTCTTGAATGATTTGCATTTTGCTAGGGAGATCAATCCCATCCATGCATCGTACTGAATCAGACCTTTAAAAACAGGACAAAATGCTTAAATATAACTTAAATGATGTACGCCAAAGAAGCAGTCTAATTATCTTTGATTTAATGTGTGAGTGAATTTAAACATTCATGAAGATTCAACCTCAGCATGATAGCTATTTACAATAAAAATTTCAATTTACAATTCAGTGCCATCTGAGCTGGATTTGGCATATTCGTCAGCGTGTCCAGCAATTGGACAACAAGAGAGCTATAGAAAATATACAAAACAATAGAAGAGAACAATAGATAAACATCTTTAAGTCTGTGGAATGAGGAAGAGCAAAACAAGGAAACCAGACAATAAGATCTGACTTAGAACAAGTTTTCTCATTCAGACAGAATTTGAAACTGAAAATTGTATACCGCACTGCATTTGGGTGGCTGTTAGAAATTCCAAATGTACATCTGGACCATCATACACTACATATTCAGCAAGGCCAGAAGAACGCAAAGTGGATGTTACTTACATACGGATTAGGACGAGAGTTTGTGATGCTAATGCTATTAACTAATGAAAGTGCCTAACGCAGCCTTTCCACAAATTTTCCGTTTCACACTATGGCTAGGTCAACATCCTCTACACAAATCACAAATACTCCAAAGCAAATTTCAATAAAAAACCAACACCTAAACAGACCTAGAGTCATTCAATTTCAGCTAGACAGAACCTATAGTTTAACTTTTCGGTAAATGGAGGTGAGAGTCATAAGCCTCATAGCCGATCAGTTTAAGCCAACACCTTCACTATATACTACAAACCTTCCCATACAAATGAGAAAATATAAAGCTCAAAATGAGAAGAAAAAAAGACAGGCAAAAAAAAACCGCACTTACAACATGGAGTCGTGAGAATAAGTGATATTTTATGTCTATATCGCCACATTTAAAAGTGGCAAGAACTGAAGGGATTTATACTTTACTGCAAATTAATAACAGACTAATTACAAGTCGATCCCCTAATCAGAACCCACTGTAATCACATGAAATGATGGATATGCAATAGTTTTAAACATTTAAATACTTTCCACTCCTTGCTAATTATTGAACTGGCTCGTTCGTAGCAAGATTTTCAAGTCAGCACTTACCTGTAGGATCAATCTCTGTCACGATTTTCTTGATCTCAGCTTGTGTGGGGTTGAGCCCAAGTGCTCTGAGAATATCACCAATATCTCTGCACTCTACTTTACCATCCCCTTGTTTGTCAAACAGGGAAAAAGCATCACGGTATTCTAAATGGATAAAACGGAGAATGCAGCAAGACTTGTAGAATTATGTCAAATAATCAGATCGAGTTACATGCAGGACACCGAAAAAATTTAACCAAAGTAATTTGGGCCGTAGATCACGCAACGACAGCAAATAACTAGGAAAAGTACCATAAACGTCCAACGAAAAACGAAATTTCCGCAAATGAATAACAGCGACTCGGAAGGAACGCCAACAATTAGGATTCAGAACAATCTAAATATGTCGCAGCCTTAAATGAACCAAATCCTAACTAAATACTCAGAACGCTACTAAGCAAGCAAGTCATATAGAATACCTTCAACGTCGTCCATTCCGTAACAAGATGGGCACTTTTCGATCGATGGAAACGCAAACCGCAACGCACTGAGCACTGCATCGGCCAACGCCAAAACCTCAACCTCAGCGCATGAAAACAATCATGGGCGGTACTGGCACGGTTTCTTCCAACACACACCACTCGACATCGGAGTACACAGTGTCAGAGCACTGCGAGCACCAGACGGTAATCAGCAGTACACCAGACTTCACAGGTGTTGCAGCCATTAAAGTGCTGGACCCCTCCATCGGACTGGCCTGCGCTGCACCAGAATAACCTTGGACACCACCCCAACTGGTGTTATAATAGCTAATAACCCTTCTAGACCAGTAATGAATACCCAAACCACATCTCGTGCACGCGGAAATGCAGAACCCAATCAGCGAGAATCTTACAAATTGTTTGACAACAAAGACATATACGAAAGATATTTTAAATAGATATGTAACTTGCGGAAATCTTTGAAAGATTTCTAATTACTACCGAACTCTTCCAACATAAGCTTGGATGTTCACAAATGTTTCATTTTAATATAGGCTGCATGCTGTAAGGCTAACTGTGTGTAATAGAACTATGATCAGCTCCATCATAACTCTATTACCTTCGAGCCTTTTTGTTGGTTATCTCGAGAATAAAGGCGACTTCTTAAAGATGTTGCTTTCTGAAGACAAAGAACCCTTCACAAATCATTATAATCTAAGGCCAGCGCAGCTCTCGCAGCAAGGTATCAAAAGAAGTAATATAGTTTACTAATATTATAGCAGACCTTTTGTAGACGCTTTTTATCATCGCTAGAAGAACAGTGCAGAGGTTGGCATCTGCCATGCAACTATTGTTCTGTGAGCAAAGCCGATAACAGGCGCATGCAAAGACGAATAACATTAAGGATGGTCCATAAAAGAATTCAAGCCAATGCTTCAGTTTTAACAAGGTTGCTCTTGGCCTCCCATAACAAAAGGTACATTTTACTCCTCAATATGCAATGTATCATTCCGACATGCCGCGAAGGTCAACACGACTGCGGCTGCACGCCGGGGTACTTAACTAATTTTCCTTCGAATTAAATTTGAATTTTTTTATGGAAAATTTTAATTGCTTGAGTATTTGATTGAGCTTTCTAGGGAAATTGTTAGGAGTAGTATTATCGTTAGAGGTTGGTTTTGGGTTTCAGTCAGACTTAGCCAACAAATAAGTGCATAAATAAATAACATGCAATAACATTCTCCATCAGTAACGATAGACCGGTCGCCTTTATCGTAATCACGTCACATCAGACCAACCATGGTAGATTAATACACTCTCCTGAAGGTTTTGCTCGGAGAACAAGCTGAGTACCAGCTCAAGCTAGCTTATAGCATTATTTGAGGGTTAGCGACAAATTTTCGGTCATTATTTCTTAGCTGAAAAGATGGCCTTCTTAATCACTTGAGTTTTAGAGTCTTTTGTGTTCTATTTAAAAGATTATCGTGCACATCAAAAAAGGCAACGCAATTTTGAAGTTCAAGCTTAAAATCCAGCCTCAAGGTGCGCGAAGCTTGGTTTGGCAGGATCTCAATTTCTGAAAGACAAATGCAAATAGACAGGCATTATAAAAGATAATCAGGAATCTGGAAAAAATAACTAAACGATGGCTTGACAAACGAAGTCAAATTTAGTGCAAAAGAGCATTTCCGCATCGCAACACATAAAACAATATTTCTTCATTTTCAAGTTAAACAACAGAGAAGAGCTGAAGTGTGCAAAATGAGGCAAACAAAATTGAATTTTTGATTGATATTGATAATCGTATGGAAAAATATGCAGAGCATACTGAAATTCTTGTCGATGAACATCCTGTAGATGTTTGATATCAATAATGTGGAACATTGCAGCAATTCCACGTGAGCAAACGATCGACAAGATGGAAGCAGTTTAAATCTTGCTAAGCTTCACATGATTTTTGCAGATGATAGAATGCAGAATTCATTTTTGAATGTCGACATTTCAATTCGAATTTTCTCGACCGTGCAAACTATACTGCAGATTTTTGTTTAATCGGTTGAAAGGAAATAAAAATCCTTTTTGAGCAGTACTTGATCAGGTTGAGCATGATTCTCTTGCCTTGCAATGTATTGAAGCAGCTCACGTGCGCAAAGTCGTCTTCAAAGTCGTTTTGAAAGAACTTGCCATATTCAAAAATAGAAGAAAGAAGACTTTAATTTATGTATCTAACTAATTGAATGTAATTACGTTTCTGTGTGAGGGTTTGCACTGAAATGATCTTGCTTAAGAGGCTAAAAATACGATCATCTGATTTTGGAATCGCCTGACTGCAATAAATCAATTTGACTTGTCCTAGTATTTTCAGAACTCAGAATTGGAAAGAGCTGCATAAAGTCATGTCAAATAACAATCATGACAATTGTTCAAACTTAAATCATTTATTTTCAGAGCGAACTTTCTCAAGCATAAATACAAGTGATTATACGCAGAAACAAGCACTGCCACTCGCTGCAAGCAGGCATGGCAGATTAGCTGACACAGTGGTCACCAACGCCAGAGTTTTGGTATCTCTATTTCTACGTCTCTCTTGCAAAAGAAGAAATAAGTGCAGCGCAAGCACACATCGATGATTTTTTTTTATTGTGTACAGAACGTCTCGCTCCTTCAAGAAGATTTCTTGCAGCCACTTTTGAATCGGACTTGATTCTTTGCTGATCACTCCACTAGCACCCATGGGGAGGTTTTAGAACCACGCCTTGCTATCCGGTTTTATGTCTTTAAGCACATCCTAGTGATTCCATCACAAACATATTTGAGCCCTTTGTTACAATCACGTTTGGCCCCACTCACTGCACATGGTGACGTGAATATATTGCTGTCTTTTAGGTAAATGTATACGGTAACATACAGAACAGTTGCCACTGTCTTGCGTACGTTAAGGAAAAACCGAGTAGTGCCTCCAGTTGTATTAGTGCTTCCATCCTCCGACAACGTGGCCCAGGTTTTGGGGTGTTAGGCAGTGGAGGAAGTGTGGATTAGAAGCCCTTCCCTATTTGTAGGTGTTGCTACAGTTTGGCAAACTGTTGCTTAGATACTCTATTGCAAAGTTGTATGTCGAACGCGGCATCTTCTCGTAGACTGAAGACCAAAATCTTGCACCCTTTGGGAGACCTTGATTCAATATGGATTTGACAACTAGCGATTGGGTTGTAAGCCTTGTAATACATCTGTTTTGGTAATCTACCAGTTTACGCATATTAATTCATTGCGAAAATGTCAGCAGCCAGCCGTTGGCTTAATCTTCGTTCCGTGGATAAC
>QQSS02224752.1:0-10571 GCA_003687565.2 Craspedacusta sowerbii | reverse complement strand
GTCGCGAAGTAGATCGGTTCGAGAGAGAAGGCCAGTGGTTTTGACTGTAGATCTTGTCTTTGAACTCTGTTTTTACATATTTTAAACTCAAATTTATACCATCTTGCTACATAAAGAATTGATCGTAAGAATTAATAAGTAGGTGAACGCACAAAACACGCACATACTTAAATAACAAACTAGATAAAAAGAAAATCTTCGTAAACTGTAATAAACGTGCCACACCTATAAAGATATGTACAACGTGACGCGCGACGGTACACAAACATGGTAGCCTTCTACGATCACAAAATACCAATACAGACACCCATACCATAAGTACAAGATTAGCGACACATTACTCGCAGACTGTATTCAGACAAATGGAAGATCTTGGAATGCCAAGTCGATATAGAAACGAGCCTGCTTTTAAGAAGACATGTCGTATGCTCACATACCTAGGTTTCGTTCCTAGTGTGTACAAGTTTCAGTTCCTAGATGCAACAAAATTAAAGAACCGGCATGATGCTGGTTTCCTCCAGCTTGTGGAAAGGATATTTTGTCCCTACGTGGTGCAACAGACCACCTCTGAAATGTTGGGACTGGTTCATGGAAGAGGTTAGAGTCAATCAAACGTAGAGGCATGGCACAGGCGATTCAATAACCGTCGAAAGCAGCCACATCTCGGTTTCTGGGGGTTTCTAGTCAGTCTATAACTAGAGCACGATCGTTTACGCGTGGCAAAAGAACAGCGCGTTCAAGGTGAACCCCTACCAATGCGTAACAGGGTTTATGCGAACGTACCAACGCGAGCTCATAATTTCTATGCGTTCTCGAAATCCTATTGATCACTACCTACTTTCACTTCCTTGCTGTCTGCCTGATCCAACTTGGCTTTAATTTGCAAGAGATCCATTATGAAGTTATGATTGTATGTTTGAAATTCAGTATTTGTTGTTATAAAATTCTGTAAGACTTTATTTGAAGACAATATATACTACTTTCGGTATTTTTTCTCTGAACCCTCGCACTACGCAAAGGGACTCACCTATAAGCAAGTTAAAACAATAGAAGTTCGCGGAAACGGTAGGAATTTAAATTTGATATGCACCCCTCACGTAGGGAGCGGAGCAAATAATAACGCCTCGATACGGTAAAAAAAGAATAAAATATATTAGCATGGATTTTTAAAAAAAATGCCCTACGAGTAAACATTTTAAATCAGCAATGCGCGATAGTTTAAAAACAGGCTTCCGAGAAGGGCACTTTGTAGGCCTGTAGTCCTCTATTTCATTCTTTGTACTCGATTTCGTGCTGCAAACGCTGTACATTCAGGACTTCGTTTCCAAAATCAGGTTATTTGTCCGCTCAACATAATCATCACTCAACAGCTGTGTTGGCTTGTTGGTAACTTTAAAAAGAGTAATTTAAAGGAGGACCTTGATTAACAGACTTGATTATCAGGTCTTAAAAAATCTATGGTCTCCTCAAGTTTGAGAGTGCCTTGTACCAGAAACAGTTTCATCCAACCTTGAAAAAGTACTTCCCGGAGCAACTCCATGCCATGATGCTAGGAGGCTAATTAATGCATTTCCATGTCCAGAAATTTCAAAATCAGGCTGAAATCCATCGATATCAGATACGGAACATCAACAAAGCTGAAATCTTTGTAGACTTCGAGCAATACGACTATGAGATGATGCTTCCGCGGTCTCTAGACTCTATCGCGCTCGCGTGGTTGCATTAAAATTTATAGGATACTACCGCCGTTGGGGCACTGTAAGCTATGCTTCTAACCCACGATGTGGCATTTTAAAGAAGATTAGGTGAGGTTAGATGATATAACCTAGAAAGCCTGCTTTGTTCTTAAGTATGGCCAGCATTGGTCGCTTCTCTCGGGGCTAACTCAGGAAGGTTTTATTAAGTATGTAAAAATATCGTAATTTTGCTTATGCAGGTAGTTGCATATGCTTCATAATCCAATGTGACAGCTGTGATATGGTGGAGCTCCTACTCTGTTCATACTTTCTTATCTTAATTGTTTTGATCTGAGTGGGGTGCTTATTTACCACATTAAAATGCCTTGTTCGACTTGTATTAGGCGTCTTTGTCATTTCCAATGGCTTTTGCATGTAAACTAGTCGTTCCTGAACTGCTGCTTTCATTCATTCGACTTACTTAAAGTTGGTGGTAAGGAATTCAAGCACTCAAGGCGCCGATCACAACAGTTATGTGCGTTGGTGAGACCAACATGTTTTAGGTACTGATCTGAAGAAAGACCAGTGGTTTTAGGTCAACCAATATTGCGGCTTGCGCCGCTGCTGTTGTTGTTGCAGCTGTTGTTTTTGATGTTGTCGTTGTTGCGAGGGGGCTTTCACCCTTTGGCCAACGGTCTTGAGAGTGCCATACAGAGTATGCCTTAAAGCGGTCTTCAAGCTTTGTTCGATGTACAGGGTTGGATGCTGACTTGCTCACTGTAAAGAGCGTCCCTGTCTCTTAAAGAAGCTGTTCTTGTGGCCGATCAACAATACCCAGATCAAAGGTTTCACCCTCGCAAGACGCTGTCCAGACCACTTATGGTTGTTTTCCACTAGGCTAACGCCAAAATTTCAATATTTTTTTGTTACGACTCAGTTATGCCATCGCATTACTGCGCGGATAGCGTCCGTAAGAGCAATCGGTCCACTTGCGGTACTAATACCTGCCTTAACTGCTGCAGAATTCCGTAAAGGTGTTTCCTTATCAATTCCTGCAATCAAGAATGGCTACGCAGGCTTTAATTCGTTCACTAAACAAACCAAATATCCTAGAACTTTCGTTCAACCCTCGAGCCTTATCGTTCGGGTACGCAGATGAAAATATATTGACTATACCATTATCGCATTGACTCTAAGAAAAATATGCTTCCACTCTTCCGGACATATGAGAGAAATTCGAGTGAAATTTGAGAAATTCGAATCCCACTAATTTTGCGTGAAATATAGCAGCTACTAGTAAACAACTTTAGGGCACGTTATGTCAAAGTTCGCTTCCGCAAATGTTTCGACGTACTCGGCGGCTTCCTTTTGCAGGAGTTCTGGATGAGATGAGTACCAGGATTTTACGTCTCGTTCATGTTCAAATAAGAGATACAGGCACACGTCCCGCCCTTCACCAGCGCACCAAGTGGTTATGTGGTTCTCTTCTGGATCCTTGCTGAACTCGTACAGCAACAGCTGTCGGCTCTCCGGCAGACCCAGGCAATCGCTGGAATTCCTCAAACCCAACGTGATGGTTATGTTACAAAAAGTCTGAGAGAGTATTGTAGTGTAGTCAGCAAAGTAGCCAGAGTGAAGTGTTACGTGGAGCTCGGGATAGGTGTTCGTGATGTCTACGTGATGCTCGACTCTAGTGAATCTACTGTTGTACAGCCGCAGTAAACCCGGACCGGTGTCTAAATGCCATTCGTACAAGTCTCGCTCGTAGTAGTAAGCATAGCTGAGGATAACGCTGACAGGGCTGACATTCACGCGATCGCCACTAAGTGCGGAATCCACGAAGGCATCCTCAAAGCATTTGCGCTTGAACTTTTTCATAATCCACTCCCGACACTTGCGGATCGTTCGAGGGAAAAGATACACGGGGAAATAGACCATGAAGTCGCTGACCATGGGTAACCCGAGTTGGACTCGATTAGCTCGGTCCCAACCGTTTACCCAAGGAAGTCTATTGAACGTGTTCATGCCTTTCACTATGAGCTTTCCGTCTCTAGCGATCCGCTTCGGGGTTACGATAGTGGTGAATATTGTGTCCGTGTCTGTCCACGCTATTACGGATGCATTTGTGTACAGGTCCATTAAGTAACTATCGTACAGCTGTCTCATATATCCAATCGATTTGTCGACATGGTCAGCTGCGCGGGCGAACCTACGTTCGTTTGTAGGCTTTGCCATGTAGTCTACCAGGAAGCGATAGGGTAGCCCAGAATCTGAAATCTTGCTAGCGAAGTCTGTTCCTCGATCCTCCTCATCAAGAAGAAGTCTTACGGGTCCTAATTTCGGACTCCAGAACAAGACAGCTGACCTCATGGCCTCGCAAAAAAACCTTTGAATCATCTTATTTGTTGTGGGCATTCTAATTGTCAACTCAACTGTCCAATCTTGAACACCGACTTCAGGTCCGTCAACTTGCCGTGCTGGCATCGAACACGTGTGGCCTGCAAGCCAAGTGTCATTTAGATTTTCGTAATAAAGCAGACCCACTATCGCCATCAGCAATAGGCTCACAATTAAGGACGTCCGCAGTTTTCTCTGTAATAATAAAATGCAAAGATTATAAGTCAGGATTTTTCGTTTTTTCCACTCATGTTAACCGAGAACCCACTGAGATAAGAATAGACGAAAGAAGCTCAAGCAAGCATCCTCCAAGTTAAAACATACCATGCTACCTGGGCATCTATTTCCTGGGTCCTCCTACCATCGATATTCCACAGTCAACGTACACATTCCTACATGAGTATAAAATAATGAGTATAGTTTGCATTGAATATATAATGAGAATTCTATTCTATGCTCCTGGAGAGTTCATTGAAAACGAAATTAAGAGTTTGCAGCACAAATGCTGACATTTACACAAAACCTTTGTATTCTCAACGCGTTCAAATCTTGGTACTATTTCAAGTAAAACTTAGAACTAAAATTACGGAATTAAAAATTCAGCAGGCGACACATAGGGCTGGAGAACTGCTCGAGGTAGCTACGGAGCCGGAAGAACCAACACGCGGCTGTGATGATGCAACAGCAGGATGGTCTAGTAGATCGTGCCATGCCATTTCATAGGGAGTAGGCAACGACGTTGTTCCGGAATCAATTCTCAAAGATAGTTGAACTATGATGTTTGACAGGGAAGCCGAGAGACTGGTACCACGCCTTGGGCTTAAGACGCTGCAGACGATAAGGAAAGAATGGTATGAGCTTGGCTGCGCTTCGCTGCAAGCCGAGAGAATCGTGACGCAGAATTCGGTGCGCGACAGCTGGCATCCTGCCCTCTGCAAGGCCAAGAGGAAACTGCCGCGTCATGCAAGGACGATCCCAGCCCAAATCTAAACCGGATTTTCTCAGCACTCAACTTATACATGACAGGAATAGACTTAATAAGCAAGACAGTTCGGTCTGCAACGCAGGTAAGAGCTGCACGTAAGCGACGTTTTCAAGGATTGCTCCATTGCCCCATTGAACAAAAGAGATAGGCATTATCAACAAGCGGCACGACTCGTACCCACTACTCATGTAAATATTGCACGACATTAAGTAAGGCGGGCAACCTTCTAAGTGGCTCCTAACACCTTTTATAAGCTGTCAGGAAACTACCTGAAAAGTGCGTATTTAATCTTAGTATAATTCAAGCATAATTACAATTTGGAGCAGGTATGGTATGGTAAAGTTGCATACAAAGGCGGAAAATGCAAGGGAGATTAGAGTGAGTGTAGCGAGAGCGTAGATGTAGCGCTTACAATACAGTCTAAACGCATTTCCAGCTTTCTTTGTAGTGTCTCCAAACGGCGAAGAAATCCTACATTTTTGGTGCCGTAACCGGAGAAAGTTTCTTGCCTTCTTATTAGTTTCTGGATCAACCAGCGCAATTTCAAGATGACAAGTTCATACAGAGGACAGCGGGAGAAATGGAATCTATTAGCTCAGGAAACCAGCGATCTTATTGCCGAAGCAGAAGCAATACTGGTTTCATCAAGCGACAAAATCCTGAAAGTGTCCGATGACCTCGAAGACTAAATTTTCGTGTTGCTGAACGATGACGAAGAAGAGGATCGCTTTCTTGCAGAATCATTTCCTTTCGCTCATGCAGCAAAAACAACGAGCATTTAGTTTATGTACAGCAATGCAGCAACTTTTACACCGGCAACTACGATGCAGAGAGACGATGATGATGCTGGAAGCGCTGCTCTCATCGTGCACAACGCCAGCTTTCGTTGACGCAAGCACACAAATCAACGAAGAAGATAGAAAAATCGGGATCTCCAAAGCACGGGATGTCGCCAAGATATGCAGAACACCGAATCGACTGCTCGCAATGAGTCTCCAAACGGGGAACAACTTCAAAATTCAATACTGCAAACTTGTTTACCCCGTCTTGTCAAACGGATGATGGTAAATTTTGCTGAGCTGCAGGCAACCACCCGCGTCTCCAGGTGGCGGATAGGGGAACGACCTTGAGATATGAAGGTTAGCTGCGATATAATCGGGTTTCCGAACCTGATGAATAAGTAGTCGCGGACCAAGCTTCAGCAGAGTTACCAAACGTGAGGGTGTTGACTGGGTGGTACCATCTATAGCTGTTAAAATACTCACAAGTTCAACGGCGACTCTGGGCTGTGGCGAATTTGAGCCACCACTAAATAAGCTCGTCTACCGAGTGAGGCACATCACTGAAAGGGCGCCTCTCTTAAAGGGAGAAGCGGCCATGTGCCTACCCAGCGGTCTCTCGGCAAGTACCCAGGGGAATCTTCTTGCCAAGTATTCTGCATGAGAAAGCAACCCACAGTTTCCATACCGCATCGCTCGTCGCGCGGGTTACCAAGGAGCGCGCAGTCTGGTGCACCACTGGCCAGCCGTGTAAAGCGCACTACAGTGGAATCAACTTCACGACTGAGGTTGACGAAGCCTTTTAAAGCAGAAACGTAAAGCGTACGTTCCCTACTAGGAAATAGAGCCACCAGGCTGTTGGTTGCCGAAATAGAGAAGGCGCGAGTGGACATCATGGGGCTTCAGGAAGTTCGCTGGCCTGATGCATGTTTCCGTGGCGAATTATTCTATCCTCTGATCTGGTCCACCAGAAGGCGCTATCTAGCAGGCGTGCGTTGCGCTAGTTCTCAACAAAAAGTCTGCTGCCACCTTGCTAAGCTGCAATCCTGTGAGTGAAAGACTCCTGTTTGCTAAATTTAAGCTTATAGTCAAGTGGCCTTACAGTCATCGTAGCATATGCCCCGACCAATGAAGCTGACAAAGACGTCTAGGACGAGTTCTACCAGTCATTAGACCAGATATCTCAGAGCCTCAGTCCGGCAGAAGTTGTTATGCGCCTAGGTGACTTTAACGCAGTGACGGGCACTTCAAGAGATGGTTATGCCTCAGTAATGGGCCCTCACGGAAGTGGAATGCCTAGTGACAACACTGAGAGGCTGCTAAGCTTCTGTACTGGGGCAGGACTCCGTATTGCCGGCTCATGGTTCGAACGCCGTACCCTTCACAGGAACACTTGGTACTCCAACGATGGGCATACATGTAAGGAAATTGACCACATCCTAGTCAGCTTGGACTTCAGTACTGACCACAGACCGGTTGTGGCCTGCTTGCCGTCAAGCTCCTTCGCCCGCTCCTTAAGACGCCTGCTGCTTCTGCTCGACACAAAGTAAAGGCGCTGTCTGACTCCAACTCCAGTACGCAGTGGAAATGAGTAGCCGTTTCTCTGTTCTGTCAGACGGGGAAAACAAGGATTGGCACACCTTCAAGAATGCTGTTAATAGCGCAGCATCTACGTGTGTTGGTGCGGCTCCAAGGAACAATAACAAAGAATGGATCAGTGATAAAGCTTGGGATCTGATTGACAGGAAACGTGAAAGTCGACCGGCAGGAAGAATCGATGAATGCAAGCGACTGGGTAAGAAGTGCAAGGTGCAGTTAAGAGCAGATCGTCGGCAATGGGCTGACGAAAAAGCCGAAGCAGGTGAAAGGGCTCTGTCGCGCGGTCAAGTTAACGACGCCTTTGCTAACTTTAGGCAACTTTGCTCTACCGCGTTGTCTGTCTCCAGTCCCATTCTGGAAGAGAAAGGCTTACTCATTAGCAACAAACAACAGAAGATACAGCTATGGCAGCATCACTTTAATCAGCATTTAAACCGTCCTCCAGCAACAGCATCAGCAGAGCTGCTACAGGCCACTGCAGAGGCTGTGGATGATCCCGACATATCCTGTTCAGCTCCTACTGAGGATGAGGTCAAAGCTGCCTTGAAGAAACTCAAGATTGGCAAAGATCCAGGCTGCTGCAACATCGCGCCTGAGATGCTGAATGCTGGTGGCCCTACAATGGTGACCTGGTTGACAATGTTGTTTCAGTCGTGTTGGACTAAGGGCACGCTTCCGGATGACTGGAAGAAAGGGATTATACTACCTGTCCAAAAAGGAAAAGGAAGCAGGCGTGACTGCAAAGACTATTGGGGGTATTACGCTGCTCTCCTGCCCGGGTAAACTCTTTGCTCATATACTCCATGAGAGGATTAAGAGCAGGCTTGTGGCAACAAGAAGAAAAGAACAAAGCGGATTCACTCCCCATCGCTCTACTATCGATCGGATTTGCGCGCTAAACTTCATTTTGCAGGGTCGGAGAGAGTACCAGCGTCCCCTTTGGATTGCATATGTAGACCTGAAGTCTGCTTTTGACTCGGTCGACCGAAATGCACTGTGGTTACTACTTCATAGTCTCGGTATCCCTCTAAAGATAGTCAGCTTGATTCGAGAGCTCTACATAGATACGCTCAGCTGTTTCCGTATGAATGGGACTCTATCCGATTGGTTCCCTATTAAGAGTGGCGTAAAACAGGAGTGCACCATCGCACCATCTCTATTTCTAACGCCTATGGATCGGCTTCTTGAGCGTACAGTGCACAGAGTATTTTCTGGAGCTAGTCTTAATGACGAATCCTTTACAGATCTGGATTACGCAGACGACGTTGAAACGCTCGCTGAAATGCTCGATCCTTATCCTGTCGCTAGAGATAATGCAAGATGAAGCCAAGCCGTTCGGTCTAGAAATTAATTGGAGCAAGATCAACATACAAACAACAGTTGAAACCTTTGCTCCGCAGCATGCTCAAGTGGCAGGCAATACCGTAGAGATCACGAAGCCTTTCACGTACCTTGGCAGTCGAATTGACTGGAATGGTAGATGCGAGGCGGAGCTAGGTCGACGGATATCAATTACGCGAGACTGCATGACGCAGTTGGATCGCAACATATGGCACTCTAGCATATCCGTATCCACCAAGATTCGACTGTACTGTGCCTATATACTACCAGTACTTTAAAATGAAGCTGAGACCTGGACAATGACCAGGCAATGTCAGACAAGGTGGATGCCTTTGACCAATGCTGCCTGCGCCGCATCCTGCGAGTTGACTACAGAAAGTACGTGAGCAACGCGGAAGTGCACGGTCGCACAGGCTGTCCTCCTGTGTCGGAGGTGATTCGGTCAAAAAAGGTTTCGCCTTTTCGGTCATATAGCCCGCCCATCCGCAAATGGACCACTGCTGAGCTCTTCGCGCCGTCATCAACAGAACCTCCGCGCGATTGGAAAAGGCGACCAGGACACCCGACACACACTTGGACCCGTACAGTTGAGACGGCTCTGAAGCCAAGCAACAACTTCGTGCACACCAACTACTGTCTGCAGTTGCGGAGGATATCGTCAACGAAAAGCAATGGATGCGAGATATTCAGCGTCGCTATTTCTATAAAGAAGCGCAGGTGAAGCGCTTATTTCAATGGCCACCACCACCACCTGACCTGAGAATCCTTTGAAAGTCACTGCGCCACCAGCAGAAAATGAAGACGCTCCTCCGAACACCTGGATAAATAAAGTTCAACTCAACGAACAGTTAGACGAGCAGCACTCGAAGGACATATATGTTTAGCGTCTCCAACTCAAAGAGTATTTGACTCTTTTTCGGTATGCAGAGTGTACAATACATTGTCTAATCGTCATTCCAGTTTTCTTTCTAGAGTCCCCGAACCGAACAAATCTTGCAAACGTCAACTGTGACCGGTTTCTCACCACTACTCCTACACACAGCATCTATAAGAACCCGAATAAGAGGGCGCCGTCTGTGCATTTCTTCTCCAATGACTGTGAAGTTAATGTTGATTTGCATTTTTTCAACAACAACAAAAAAAGAATAATAATAACAGAGCATAAAAAAATGGAACAGTCTCCACGCCATTTTGCTGGTTGAGGAAAAACCTCTCTATGCATCCACGAAGACGAAGGCATGTGTATTCTAGGAGTTTTCTTTCCGTGTGAGGAAAGCATTAGCACACTCACAGAGGCGGGAAAGTGAGTTGTCGGTTCTTGATTCAGCACCAATTTAAATGCGTGCAGGATTTGCTGTGTATGCGTAGTCTTCAAGTCTCCAATCTTTTTCATCGCCATTGGCGAGATCCTTGTTCGATTCTGCATGACATGCTTTAAATTAAAAAAAAGAACTAGTTGTTACACTCTGAAATATCACGCGCTCTATTCCTCCTCAAACAATTTAACGAAACGGTTTTAGCAACTCCTTAGATTTGCATTTGATTTCGGCGATTCGAACGATCGACAAATCGAACGTTTTCTGAATAAGTTCAAGCGCTTACCTGATTGTCGTCGCATGCGAAACCAGGTGAACAGAAAAAATCGAATCTAATGGGATCAAAAGTCAACACTGTCATATTTTTATATCCCTCTCCTATATCTTGCATTATCATATTTTGACATTATATCGTACTTGTATGTAAACTACTAGGTATCATTTCTGATCTACTCTATTGCACTCTGAAGAGTAATAT
>QQSS02224741.1:0-10573 GCA_003687565.2 Craspedacusta sowerbii | reverse complement strand
TATGTATGTATGTATGTATGTATGTATGTATGTATGTATGTATGTATGTATGTATGTGTGTATGTATGTATGTAGGTGTGTACGTATTTATGTATGAATGTATGTATGTGTGTACGTATGTATGTATGTATGTATGTATGTATGTGTGTACGTATGTATGTATGTGTGTACGTATGTGTGCATGTATGGGTGTATGTATGTGTGGATGTGTGAGTATGAGTGTATGTGTGTACGTATGTATGTATGTATGTGTGTGCGTATGTATGTGCGTATGTTTGTTTGTATGTATGTGTATGTATGTATGTGCATATGTCTGTATGTGTGTGCACGTGTGTTTGCAACGTGTTCGTATCGACATTAAAGACAAAACAACTGTCACAAGTACGCACACACCACACACACAACCACTCACACATAAACGTGTATATACACATTTTTTGTTTCTATCATATACCTATCTTACGTTGCTTCTGTAAACTTTTGTAAACATGGAGAAGAAAATATGTTAGGTATTTTTAGAACAAGTTTTATTCAGACACGAATTGTTAAGCTTATGTTGTAGTTGTAAGGAAAATCTGTTGGCTGTTCAAATCCGTTTTTTTTTTTTGGTCTATGCAATACAAATGACATGCATGCTTTTAATATTACATTATCTGCATTACTAGGTGTACACGAAGCTTACAATATGAAACGCCATGCACCTATGGAAACATAACATCTACCACCATATTAAAACAGCGATCATCACATGGCAAGCAGGATTTCAGGAGACTGCAGCTCAACGCAGGTTAAACAATACTTTGTGTATTTAAATATAAAGAGCCTGAACAAATTAAGGTCCAAATGATAGCCCATAGTTAGCATTGAACTTTAAAATCATTTGCATTTAAGCAAGGGAACAGCCATAGCAATACAATGCTTTGCATAAATCCTCCCCCTCCCTAAAAAAAGAAGGTAATATTAGCAAATCCAGGTTTGACGCAACACTCAATCAAGACCTACATTTTCTACATTAAATTAGACCAAATTGGTTAGCTCAAAGAGTTACATCAATCCAAGTGAGCCAGGTTGAACCATACACGCAAAGTTAAAAGTCAAGCCAGCTCATGCATATACATCTTCAGATGGACTGACTGACCCACATACTCGACTGAAGTCCAGTGCAAAAATATAGCTCACAGCGCCACATCATACATTCCTGGATTAGCAGCACGTATCTCAAGAACAGAGTTTTGAAATGGAACTTCGCACGACTGCACTAAGAAATCTACTTCGTGGGCTCCATAAACGTAGTTCGTACGTGACGGATCCGTTCGGTATGATTTCGAGTTCGGCGAATTCGGATCAGAAGTGGCACGCAAATTCGGTTTCAAAACTGCTCGTGAATTCATCAGCATCACCCCCGCACAAACGTTAGGTCGTTAACAAGGCCCTGGCCACGTTCAGGTGATTTTATCAGCACTTAAACCTATTATCTGATTGACCATGGGTGGTCAGCCAATAAAGTTGTCCACTTCTAGTTTGTGTTATCACTTCCAGTCTGTGCTATGCACAGCATTCTTGTTGAGACGAATCATCTGGGATGGTTTAGGCTGCAGGGGGCGAACTCTACAAGCGTTTCAATGGAGAAGAAATATAGTGCTATATGCATTTACGTGAGAAGAAAAACTGGCGCACATAATAAAGTTGCTTTAAAACTTATGTCTTAAATTGATATATTGATATTTGTGCCCGTAAAAAAAAAAATGGATTGAAGATCGCCAAGTGACGAAATTTCGTGACGCTATCTGGGCCCAAGAAAGTCAGCAAGACGGAACTTGGTCCAGGAACAAACAGGCCACTCGGAATCGATTATCATTGCGGGAAAGCGTCGTGACGTCATGTCGTTCGGACGGCTTCTGGACAGGAAAGCCAAGACTAGACGGCTGAAGGCAGTGTTTAGCAGCCGATTAATTTTGGAAAGATATTAAAAGAGGGGGATTGCAACTAAACACTGGTCTCCTTTATATTTGCAAGCAGATTTGGCTACTCCCGTGTTGCAATATTTCGACACATACCGCATCGCAAAGCGTACTCATTAGCACAAAACTTGTTACTACTTCGACTTGATTTTATATGAGCAATTAAAAATAGCCTTACTGCAGGGAAGTTCTTCCAAGTAAGCATGAAGTGGCAAATGACATGATCCTAGCAGCAGAAAGACCTTGCATACAGGAGCTGGAGAGCATGAAAATTTTCACTTTTAAGGTGAATAAATTGTTTTGTTTTAACCATTCACTGGTCTGCATTCGTTCTTATATAAATGGCATCAAATTTTAAACTCCCCACAAATAAAGCAGACAAGATGTAAAACAAGATCGTGCACACCTGGGCAGTAAAATATATGCATAATGTGGTATTTAACAACAACAATGCTCAACAGCATGTAAGACGTCAAATTTGTTGAACAGTGCCTACAAAGAACATTGAGGGTGTATTAGGAATGTGGGAAAGCCTTTAAGGGTTGATATTCTCCCATCCATCAGCAAAAATAAAAATAGGCTTTGAACCACAACTTCAACCAGTATTTAGCAACAAAATTTGCACAAAATCCTGCATTATATCAGGAGAAAGACATTTCATAGCATGTCCATGTGATGCTTCAAAACTTTTCGTTGAACTCTTATGTTTACAGTGTCATAATATATGCTTAAGGAAAGTCTTGTATTTAAAAAACAGGGTTTTTACCTTAATGCAGCAAAAAAGACACTGCATTAGTTTATTAAATGCTTTTGCCTCAAGGAGAAATGGAACTTCACACGATCAAAAGCAAACCTTTTTATGATAGGAATTAGAAGTTTTTGGCCAACGTTCAACAGTTCTGAGCATCCCGAAAATGCATAGAGAATTCTTATCCACTTTTGCAAATAGTTGATGAAAAGGGTTAAGCAAATACTAATAATGTTGCAACTTTGCTACATATTGTTGAGCCACTAATCCTCCCATTTTAGTAGTAACCAGGGTAGCACACAACTTTTTCAGGATCTACCAACACGGTGAATACATTCACAGGGATGCCCAAACCATAATACCTCACATAATCTTTCATATGATTACGATTTAGTAATAGCCACCAATGCCTGCTGGTTGTCTATTATAGCTCAAGGCAATACTGGAGGTATCCTAGAACTGGTTGCCAGATAAAAAGCATTTTTTTAATTGAACTGGAAATTGGCTACCCTAAATCCCAAGGTTTTGGCAGCAGATGGACACCTAAAGAAGTTAACAGTAATGCTGCATCAATGAACACACAACATCTATATATCTTGCTTGATAAACACCAGGAGTTACTGCAACACCAATTGATATTCCAGAAAAGCAGAAAGCTGACATAAAATTCGAAAATGTGACAGTGAGAGACTGTACGGATTTCTGGACTGGTCATAAATGGAAAAATTTAATAGATGGGTGGATACATGGGATAAGCATGAAATAGAATGTAATAGAGCTTCATCAGAGAAAGTGGAATTTGGGCCAAAGGAGAAAAAGACAAACAGACAGACAGGATGGCAAACAGTTGAACAGGCAGATAGGTAGATTAAAAGATCAATACATCAGAATGAATGACAGATAGACAGCTGACAAACTGTGGGAAAGAGCTACTCATGAATCCAGAACTCAATAAAATGATGATTTTAAGTATCTGGTAAATATTCATGCTAAAAGGGAATCAAATCCACAAAAGGGAATCAAATCCAATAAAATGATGATTTTAAGTATCTGGTAAATATTCATGCTACAAGGGAATCAAATCCACATCAGTTGAAATCAAAACTAACATCATATCAAGGTCATCATATCAGGGTCAAAGTCAACGTATCAAGTGGATAAGCAACAGCCTATAAGAACTCCTAGCTTATGCTACACCCCAAAGACAAACTAATCAAAATGGCACCATAGGAATACAACAGTAAACTAAAAGCATCAAATCGTACCTCAAACTCTCGCATGCTTCCAAGTTAACTTGACCAGCACTGGCTGGCATCACGAATTTGCAAGACATTTACACGTCATTCATACGAAACACCGTTGAAGTTGTATTTGGAATATTTCAGGGAAATTTGGAATTGTCGGGGCGATGCGGCTAGCCGCTCTATCTGTCGCGGCTTGGTCACCTCGAGTGACCGATTGCACGATCTTCATGACGTCCGGTTTCGTCGCCGTGGGGCAGACCACGCAAGACGTCCATGCAGTTTTGTATCAGGGGCACATGGGATTTTCTATGGCGAATCGCGATTTTCTTAAAGATGACGCATTTTTAATAGATGACAATGTGATTTAATAAAATATTTAGGTAACAGAAAAAGACGATTTTTCTGAGGTCCCAGTATCTTCCGAGCCTATATACAGAAGCTAGAATTTATGCGGAAACTTGGGTTGTTATACCTGCTCTCTTCATAAAAAAAAAACAACAAGAAAATGTAATACAGTAGTACCTTCCGACAATTAAAGCGGTTTACCGGTTGACGAGCGACATTGTAGATAACCTATTTTCGTGACATACAACTCGAGGCAAGGTCGCGCGGAGGGAAGTGTTTTCACATTAGAAACTGCTTGAACTCGCACAACGTGCCAATATTTAAAACCATAGAAAATTTTTCTTCGAATTAAAGAAAAAAAGCAGAAATATATGCCCAATACAGTTGTTTCTTGCTCCAGGGATGGAACCAAATGTATCAAGCAAAAAATCTGTGTAGAGGCAATATTTATGTCATGGATTACTCCATGAAGAATTCTTCGGACAATGACCTCCGATCAGATGCTGTCGACGGCTATGCTATGCACGATATTGCAAGATCATTACAACAGATACCCAAAACTGTTGAAGCTATTCTCGTAAATAGTAATACTCGAAGCAGTAATGGATGTGCGACCTCGAGGTGTTCCTATTTTTAAAAGACATTCGGTGTATGGATATACGAATCGGGTATGTGGACTCACGAGACCCGGATTGGGCTTACGATAAACGATGTACTGCTTGATGTATCGGGTTGCGAATTGTCTATTTTTTATTGTTTGTACCTTGTATGAAAAGAGTCGGGCGTAAAATCAAGCAGAGACTTAAGAGAGAACAAAACGCTAGGCAGTCTTTTCGCTAGTCTCTTCACAAATATTAAACGTATTATATATAAACAAACATAAAACGCTAGTTGCGGGTATTCGTAACCGAGTACTAGGCTAAGCAGGTTGATTAGGCTGGAAGGATCTTCAAAGTTGCGTGTAGAGTTTTATGGTAAAGGATTCCGTCTTTCCAAGTAACCCGTCCACCCCTCAAGCAACCCGTTGCCTATATGGCACGATGATTGCTTGCTTGCGTATGCCCATGGTATATACATTAAGCTTTTTTTGGCTCATACTTTAAGAAAGAATAATGTCAAATTTTTTTATTAGGTAAATCTAAAAATTATGAAGATACAAGAAGGTCCCTTACTAGATGGTGGGAGTTAACCTGTGTGCGTGCCGCTTAAATCGAAAAGTATGACGCAAATAAATATTTTCGGCCAAGGCTACCATAAATTGCTGAATAATAATTTAGGGCTCTACAGCAATTAAAAGCATTCAAAGAGGTTCAGCGATGTCCTTAATCTTGAGCCTTTCTGAGGCTGGATCTAGAATGTAGTCGCATATTCTCAGTGTTGATACTATCACGCTCAACAATGCTTATTTTGAAATGCTCCATGTACGGATCAAACGTCTTCACAGCTCTAAAAAGCGCGCAAAATACGACTGGTAGGAAAATGTGTAGGCTCGAGTAGAATGAATGCAGAGACTAAACCACTGTAGGAGTAGTCTTGTGCAAGTTGTAGAAGATAGATGAAACTTTTGTTGTAGAACGTTGTTCACCACCCGTCACTTTGATCTTGAAATGTTTACAAACTCGCTCCATTTATATACTGGATATAGAAACAAACCAATTAACCCACACAAATAACACGCAAATTAAGAAAACTGATAAATAATAGCTCAGCAACAGAAACACAAAGAGAAAGTACACATATGAAACTGATTAATAATACAAATAGAAAGTAACGCCAATTCAGCTACTTTCACAAGTAAGTTCCTTAAGGTCGTTCTTCACAAGACTGAGAGTGTCACTAAAGTTGTTTTTTTTTTTTTTTTTTTTTTTGCTCATTTCGTTCCTTTTAAAATCAAAAAAATCCGCTTGCAGAATCGATCTATTGACAAATTTAAACTTCCTGTCTTTTCTTGCAAGCAGTTTCGGCCGCGATGGAAGAATCTGTCTGAATCAAACCACTTTGGTTGAGAGCCCCAATTCTTATAGACGTCATCGGCCTCGTAAGCCAGAAAGCAGGCCGCAACATCAAGTTCGGACAACTTTTGCGTCACGCGCCCGATAACGAAAGTGGTGGACTCTGTCCAAGCAACGCCACCCATTGATCGATGGCAATCTATACCAGAAGAGAAAAAAACTAAATCTGCAAATTTCTCAAATAAAGGCTGCGAGAAACGTATTCTGCGCAATGAATTTCGTAAAACAAAAGTAGTACATGTGCAGCTGCATAGGTAGAGTCCCGTTTCTTCGACCGTCCCACTTTATCGACCGTCCCACTTCTTCGACCGTTCACTTTTTTGACCAATAAGGAAAGCCAGACGAAATTCCGCGCAAGGTCACTTAATAAATCTGAATCACCTTGGCGAAACTCTACAATTGCCGTGACGCATTGAGCACGGAACAAAGGATACCGTACCTTGGCCATCGAAATTTTACGACGGACGCATGTAACGGAGGATCGTGACAAGTTGGTTTGTCGTGAGAAGCCGTTCAAAAAGGAGTTCCTTTCGCCTTACTTGACATTCAAGTCGCCTTTCAGCTTGGAATAAATTGCTAATTTTAATCAAAAGACGGATGGAGAAGTTATCGTTGCCAAAGCTGAGAGGCGAATTGCGAAGCCTCAATGCTTGGGCAACCCGAGGTTAGTTGTAGTGCATCCGATATTTACGTAAGTGGGGACATTCACGTTCATGCATTAAAATCTATATCCGTCGTCACAATTCTATCAGAAAAAGCCGTGATCTGTAATTCTTTTGAGCCTCTTTACATCTGAAATTATGAGAAAGGCGAATTTCTGCTTGTCTGTAGTATATTTTGCTTCTAAGACAAACATCAGAGAAGGTTAAAAAAAATAATAAAATAAAATAAAAAATTAAGCAAACTCGGTTGGTCTTCATCACTACGATCTAGAGCACGAATATTTAGAAATAAAATAAATTATTATTAAGTAGCAGTTTATACACTTTTGGTCCATTTGTAGCTTATGATTGCACCAGGCCTAAGGAATAACTATTGACAGTCTTCAATCTTCGAAGCCACATTTATACAAGTTATATTACTCTTAATACGTCTTCCTTTATAATGTTTTAATAAATCACAATAGTCACCATGTCTCTCTAACCGTTACGGTTTTTAAAATTCTTTTTATTTTCCACCTTTTGTCATTTCCTATAAATTCAAGATCATAAGAGTCTTTTGTGCTATTTAAAAATATATTGCAGAAAAATGAAAGTGCTTTTCTCATATTGATCTCCAGTGAAATTTCACACGCTACAGTGCATTTTCCTGATAAAATGCAAATGCTATTCAGGCGCTGAATCAACCGAGATTCATTTATGACTTTGCTTTTGAAAGAAGCACCAATGAACCCCAGCATAGGGCAGATGGTTGGTCTCCAACATCAATTCTGTTGCAACTTAACCTATACGGATGAAACTGGCTCAGCTCTTGTTCGTCATGAGAATCTATCTTGTGCCAGTCACAATAGAAATGTCTTTTAGATTTAATTTTCCCTTTGATGCTGAGTGAATCTGCTAAACACATGTTCATAATAATTTCTTCTTAATTCCAAAGAATGTGGTTGTTAGAAATTACTCAACCTGCGATATTGGCTAAACCGAAACTCTAAGTTGTCACTGCACATTCTGTCAGACTTTGGCTAACCACTGCCAATGTTCTAGCCACAGTATTGTGCTTTGAATAAAAATAACTACTTCGTCATTAGCAACTGCCGAGACACATGCATAAAAGGGTCTTTTAATGAAATAGCCTTGAATCGGTCCTTGACACTCAGTAGTTTCTGAAGGCTACCCATAGTGAGAGAAGCTTTTTGGCTCTTCAAGATGCTTTAAGGCCACAACATTTTTATCATCAGAAACCATTTGAATAAAAAGAACATTTTTCCCTTTAGTTCTAGTTAGATAGAAGGCTTTGTATGTCAAGGCAGGTGCAAGTTCGACAAGAGAATTTTACTTCAATTTATATAGTTGGCTAATGTTGTCAGAGAGGCTTTGATTGCAGCAGATTGCATGCTGGTGTCCATGCTTGTACACACCGCACTTGCCTTGTAGAAGCCATTAAATACAGCGAAGTCTTTGGAATAGAGCAGATAGCGAATTTTGTACATCAAATTCAAAGCATGGCGGCGAATTTTGGAGAAGCTAAATTCATCCAGTCAACTCACGATCAAGTTAGCAACATGTCCTTGCTTGTGTGTGAGAGCCAGAACTCTAGCAGACGATTTACCTTTTACAAGGAAAAAAAAAACAAGACAAAGTCAAGTGACTGGCCAATAGAAACATGGCATCATACTTAAAATGCAGGAGATGCACGGAAATTGGCGACGGATCAAAAGCCGAAGGACCGGGTATTGGTTGATGAAGGTCGGGTCACTAAAAATTCAGATGGTGGTCACCATCCCAACTGCGAGCTTTTGGACCATGCCAGCATTGAGGCTTTACGTCAAAAGCGAAATAATAAGATGGGTTGGAAGATGTGGAGTACGACCATTACAGGCTGTAAGGACAATCTACCCTGTAATTCTTGCTAACACACACACAGACTCGCCCAACAAAAATCGCAGTTACCTGCTAACCGAGAAATAACCGCGAATCGAGGACCATACCAAATGTTAAATCTGTGACCAATTTTTGCGCTTTATTTCTCATGCATTGTAAAGGATAAGTTTTCTTGTTATCTTACTCTTATTAATGCTTGAACGCATGAGTTACCATGCTTAGAGTCCCAGTCGGATCTCATCGCAATGATTCGCCTAGGGGAGTTTAGAGAGTTGGTTAGTACGTGAGTTTTAGTTTTTTTATGTGATATTGATACTGGTTTCAAGGCTTAGACGATTTCTAATACCTGTGTCTAAGTGATTTCCTTTTGTTTCAGAAACGTACCTTGCCTAAGCGAGCAGGCATTTACAACCCAGCTCCATTGTCTACTCCATGCGAATTCATTTAAGGTCTTAGGTTCATTCCACTCCCAAGGTTTCTCCCCATACGAGCTTTACTATTATATAGACTATATATAGACAAATGTCTGTAGTATATTTATATGTTAATTAGCTTACTGCAATGCAGACTTATGTCCCAAGTAAAGTTATATCAAATGGATTTTTAAAAGCGAATGTCAAAATGGAGCAATGAGTGGCGTCTTCTAAGTGTGCATTAGGTACTTGTAGCAGGTAGGCGCAGTAGGGCTTTACGCTAGGTTTCACATTAGTTCTAGAATATGAAGCCGCAGTCGTGAGCATCATACGGCAAGGTAAATGAACATCTTGCTCAGAGAATCAGGCGTTCAGAGATATGGGAGCTGTTTCTCTAGTGAGCCGATGGGCCGAAAAGTTTTTCTTGCTTTCAGATAAAATTATAGTAAAACAGCGAAATTTTATGCCAGCTTAATTCACGTCCGTGGATTGGTGGAATGTGTTCCAAACACACGTTTGTGCACGGTCTCTAACCTCAAAATTAACGAAATTACGGCCGCTAGTTAAAAAAAATTGTTTTGGGGATAAACTTGCAACTTTCAAGGAAAATAAATATATCCCAGATCGGACCTTCTACTAACCTGCTAGCAAACGAAACCGCTTCGCCGAAAACCTACAGCTTAAATGTAAATACGGGCTCGTGTCTCTTGAAACCCGAATCGCTAAGATACTTCTTGGGGGCTTCTCGAGAAAGGACCGGCAAGCTTCCACATGTGTACCAAGTGTTCCCTCGAAATTGTGGTTGTCCGCTTGTACGTTCTTTTCGTCCTGGCACAAAATATCTCTGCCACTACGGCGCGCAAGAATGCACAGGCATTTCAAGGATTCTTTACCGGCTTGTCGACTGCTCAACCATATCAAGCAGCTCAATTAAGTCCTTGGTTATGGCCAACCGCCATTAACGTTTGTGCAGGTCACAATTTGGAAACGGGACACAAACTGGTAACCACCGCAATGCGGTTTTCCCACGGCTAATGTGCGGTTTTCCCACGCCTAATTGTTTTCTCTGTCTGGTTCAATTAGGAATGTCAAGGATGTTTGGGAAGGCACGTGCTGTCTTCTGTCTTTCTTTGTCTTTCTTTCAGTCGGTCCGTCTGTCTCTCTATCTATATATCTATCTATGTATCAATCACTCAATCAATCAATCAAACGATTCGTCAATCTATCTATCTGTCTATCTATCTATCTATTTATCTGTCTATCTATCTATCTATCTATCTATCTATCTATCTATCTATCTATCTATCTAT
>QQSS02224730.1:0-10573 GCA_003687565.2 Craspedacusta sowerbii | reverse complement strand
ACAACAACAACAACAACAACAACAACAACAACAACAACAACAACAACAACAACAACAACAACAACAACAACAACAAAGCTGGTCGGATTGTTTAAGTGTGAGTAACACCGTTTTCGGTCGAATTCTTGTTGTTTTACGTTGATTTCGCATAACTTCATAGTAAAAGGATTGCCTTTCCAAATGCCCGGCGTTTTGCATACATCTCTATAGTTTTATATTTCTATATTTTTATATTTCTATATTGTTATTTCTATACATTTCTATGTCCGGAGTTGTGCATACACTAAGTACTTGTAGAGGCTGAGAAGCCAGTGGCATTCTAGAAAACGTTTTACACGGGCCGATTAGACAACACAACGCCCTTCATTAGAGAGATAGAGAGGGGGAGAGAGAGACTTGCAGAGGGGGTGATAGCAAGCAGGGAAGCGCTTTACCATTTTAGCAAAATAAGCTAAGTGGTGCAGATTCGCCGGAAAATCCTTAACCTAAAACTCAAGTTAATCACATGACCTTAAAGCTATCGACTTCTCGACTATCTTACTTCGAAAGCCTTCATTTTCCGCGACCCTCTCCATTTCTCCTTACTCTGCTTCTTTACTAAAATTCGCTTCATTAGTACTCTCTCTTGCTACACAACCACAGTTACTTCATATGTCCTCATTTAACACTTTTCGGCTGCCGGCAAATTGGTAAATTTATTATATACCGGGGACGCAGGCTTACCGTGCAAAATTCTTATGTAAACGTATATTGCACAATCTACGAACGACTTTAAGTTTCAGGTATATCAAAGCAAAAACCTTAAAGCAATATTCTTATGTAAACATATATTGCACAATCTAAGAACGACTTCAAGTTTCAGGTATATCAAAGCAAAAACCTTAAAGCAAAATTCTTATGTAAACATATATTGCACAATCTATGAACGACTTAAAGTTTCAGGTATATCAAAGCAAAAACCTGAAAGCAAAATTCTTATGTAAACGTATATTGCACAATCTATGAGCGACTTTAAGTTTCAGGTATATCAAAGCAAAAACCTTAAAGCAAAATTCTTATGTAAACGTATATTGCACAATTTATGAACGACTTTAAGTTTCAGGTATATCAAAGCGAAATCTTAAAGCAAAATTCTTATGTAAACGTATATTGCACAATATACGAACGACTTAAAGTTTTAGGTATATCAAAGCAAAACCGGATCAAACTCTCTTATACCTCCAATAACGTGGCATTTCTCAAATTCGTCTCTCTCTCGCACATCGAGCAAGATGTACGGCAGACTTAGGGGATCCGGAGCGGTGCAGATCGGAGCCTCTTGCGTTGCAGGTCTAGCAGAAAGTCTGTTCCTGTTCTCGGCATTGATGTCGACCTCCCCCAAGCCACCGATGACACTGGAACAAGGTTAAAACATCTCCCATAGATATCAGCCTGCCCCCAAGGTTGGAATACCACTTACAAGCAATCGCAATGTTTGCTTCCCATTCTTATATTAACCTCTGCTGACTATTTAAAAAGCAAGCATGGTGGAGCTAGAGCTCGCCTGTGCACATGAATTAGTTCAGCGTCATACATGGCTTGCACTGCACCATGCGGACCTTCCACATAACTGGGACTAATTTTTCCCGAGAGAGCCATTTAAGGACACCTGTTGGGTTAGTCCGATAATTGTGTGACGTGGGATGACAATTTAATGTACCAGCACAGCGGCACTTACTTAAACGACCCCGGAGGGATGTAAGGCTAAATGAACCTACGAAAAAAGTCGGCCCGGCATGGACTCGAACCCGCAACCTTTAGTTTTCGAACCTAGTTTTAGTGAGCAACCTTCAATTCCGGGCTCGCGCCCTTCCAACTGAGCCACCCGTTTGCTATACATTTTATTCAATCACCGTAATAAAATCAAACCCGCCTAGCCACCACGAACATCGAAGAAGCAGTCACTTTTCAATCTCTGCAATGATATCAACGTTTCCCCCAATCCAGCAACGTCACAAAATCACGACTTTCGCTTACAGTAAGATGCTGACATTATAAACTTCACAAAAACCACCCACAGCACTAAATCAAAAAAACGGCTATCATTCTCCAAGCACTCATCTACCCCTCAAAAGCCGCCACAACCGCTCTCTGATCTTCATACTCACATCCACCTTTCCGCCAAATCGATATATGTATGTATACATAATGTAAGGAATCCGAGTCAGATTTTTTACACCCAACTAAGGACTCCACCTCCCACAATCCAAGAAAACTAAAAAATGAAAGCACGATTTGCGCACTTCGTAAATCATCACTGTGCAAACAAATCCCATAGGCCTACCCAATACTTGCAAACTAAGCATGAATATAGTAGGAACGTCATTATACTAGCGCTTTTTTGTCCTGATTCGTGTGTGCTATCAACTCCCATAAGCCTACCCAATACTAGCTAAATAATCAAGTATATATAAGGAACCTCGTTAAAGTAGAGCTCTAATGTCCTGACTCTGGTGTGCTTTTAACTTCCATAAGCTACTTAATACTTCCAAAATAAGCAAGTATATATTAGGAACGTCATTATAGGAGCGCGTTCTTGTCCTGATTTATGTGTGCTATTAACTCCCATAAGCCTGCCTTATACTTTTAAAATAAGCAAGTATACATAAGGAACGTCATTATAGCAGAGCTTTCCTATTCTGATTCTACAGCAACTGCTGCAGTCTTTCCTCCCCGAACCGAGATATTTCAAACGATAGCCAAGAGAGAGGAAGAAAGGACCCGTCGAAGAGATTACCTTTGTAGAGTAGACCGACTCGTCTCACTTCCTGCGTTGAAAGACCGACCGGGGGATGGAAGATCGCAAGCCTCTCCTATTGCAAGCGTGAGCAAAATGAACCCATTGATTGAACGCAATGAGCACATAACAGCCAAAAGCAAATAACCAACTCGGTAGCATACCCGGGGTTGACAAGACACCGGCATCAAAAGTACGCATACAAATGCTTGTGCAGCAAAATAAACAAACATGCATTACAAATGAAGCAAAAGATCATGTTGGATAAGATTTGAGAGAGAAGAGTCCTTCTCAAACGCAAATCCACGCAACTGGGGCAGTCTAGCAAATCGAGCACATGATTGGTCTGTTCAAACGCCCCAGCTACTTGCAGCCTGTGACTGGCAACTTAACACGCCTCACCTAACACGGAGTCCGACGAAGTAGACGCGTCCAACCTCTGCTGCTCCAGCTCCATGTTAACCACTTGAGCGACCTGCAGCACCTACAAGCAAACCCATGATCACCTCACATCGTGACAGACCCAGCAAACGCCGTCAACATAATGGCGTCGACCCACGAATATACACAAGGGTTTACAATACTTAATGATTAGCGCATTAATAAAAACACGTATCACGCACTCTTAGCGTACCATAAGTATAGTATTTGTACGGCACTAATATAGACTACACTTGAGCGTATATTATCTAAGCATTAGTATCGCTCTTAGCATACTTTAAGTATAGTATTAGCCAGATATCAGTATAGTATTAGTATGATATTTGTATCGTATTTGCATTAGTACTAAAAATAGCATTAGCATAAGTATTGTTAGCATTAATATAGCACTGGTATTAGTACTATAATAAGTAGTCGTAACAGATATATTATAGCATTAGCGCTAGCATAGTATTAGTGCTAGTATTGGTTTAGCATCAAGTAAGTATTATTAATAGTATTATATAAGGACAGTTAAAGTGTAGCATTAGCGTTGCACATACTACAGGATTTGCATACGCACCGTAACGATGGTACGCTTACTGACAAAGCATCTGGAACCACTACTAACCAAATTACATGTAACCTAAATTAATAGTCAATTAATATATAGTTAAAATAGTTATAATAGTTAACTTATATACCTACATCTCAGCGTCTATCACAACCTAAACTCTGCTTATAGGCAAGCTGAAAAGAGACTTGGTGAACTAGTGCGTATCAAGAATTAAAAAAAAACGGTTATTTTTTGCTTAATACAGCTAGGCCAAGGCAAGACATGCCAAGAACAAGCAACCTAGATAACCAGCTTGAAGCTTGGCAAATGTCACCCACCAACGGATGGCTTTAGTCATACACAGGGACGCATTTTGATATGCCGAAAGACGAGAGTTCATGATGAAAACTACAAAATCCAGCGACTGACATAAAATTTAGTATCTACGTATATATGTACATAAATACGCATGTATATGCATATAAATAATCATTTGGTATTAACACAAACTGCAATATTTATCAAATATTCTTATGTCATATAATATTACACATTGTAAGTAACTGAGTAATCTTAACATACTAAAAGACGGGTGTGCCGTATTCCTGATACATAACCCTGCTTGAAAGACAGAAAAGTAGGAAACATACCAGTTGCGCAAACGTGGAGGCCTTCATTCGTTTAAAGATCTCATCATTCCTAAACCGGTAATCTAACCAGCAAAAAAATAAAAGACAAAAAATACATATAAATCATGAAGCCACATAATCTCAGAAAAGCATACTCAATAGCGTAAGAAATAGAAATAGCATTTAAGCATTATTATCTTTATCCGTGCGAGAAATTTACAGACAAATGCAGCTGTCTTCTCTCTCCCCCTCTGTTAGTAACGGTTCGACGATCTTCCTCTCCCACGACGGATTCCTTTATCTACAGGCACTCTGCAACTAAGCTGTTAAGTGGCATCCTCAAAGCGCATGAAACATTTAGCCAACATCACCGTATTCACAAGCATCCTCGTCCGACCTATTCTTGTTCCCATCAAGTGCGTCATGATCATTTTCGTAGATTGACAAATTCTTGGACTCATAAATGGCCCCACTACATGCCAATGTCTCAGTGGCTTCCATTGTCGCTTACTTTCTGGACGGCAGGACTATCAGCGTTACGCTTATGATCCAGTATGGCATGGTGATAGCCACAAAACCAGAAGCTAGATCCAGACCAGGCAAAACACAGCCTGTAGCAGAGAACAATACATACAGTACGCTCTAAAGCTTTGGATCCAGCATGAGATAGTGACAGCAACAAAACCAGAAGCTTGATCCGGAACAGGCGAAACACAGCCTGTAGCAGAGAACAATACGTACGATACGATCTAAAGTTTATGATCCTGTCTGGCATGGTGACAGCAACAAAACCAGAAGCTTGATCTGGAACAGGCAACACAGATTTTCGCAGAGAATGATACATATGATACGATCGCTATCTATGATCCAGTATGGCATGGTGATAGCCACAAAGCCAGAGGATCCGGAACAGGCGAAACACAGCTTGTAGCAGAGAAAGATGCATACTGTACCACCTAGAGTTTATGATCCAGTACGGCATGGTGATACCAACAAACCATGGAGCTTGATCCGGAACAGACAAAACAAAACTTGTAGCAGAGAACACTACATAAGGCACATGAATAGATCTTGACATGGTGCACAAATCAGTGCTCACAGATCCAGCGAGAAAAGAAAAGCAGCATATGCAATTTTGACGCATTGGATCGTCATGTCCTAGACCATGGCACAGCATACATAGGTAGGACTGCCATAAGCAGGTCCATCCAGCAAACCATTGACCCATCTCACAACTGCACCTTTTAATGCATGGTCATGGCTCTAGAATCGACCATTCGTGGGAGAAGCATCCGACACAACTACGAAGCTGGTCTTCACTTGAACTCCAAAAGAAGGTCTTCTCATAGGACCAGCCTTCCAAGTAGCGATTCACTTCTGCTTCTTCTTCATATTCCTAGCAAGGATTTAGGTGCGACTAACCTGAATAACGCCACGGTTGGTGCTTGATGACCGATTGGGCCACGAAGATTCAGCAGGGCTTCTACATAAGATTTTTATAGGACACAAATTCTACTGCTTTATCCGGGCTTGGGACCGGCAGTCGTTTCATAAACCAACTGGCTTCCCTGAAACTAAACTTACTTTCGCATAGAGACTAAGATGGTCCTCCATTTTTCAATTCATTTCCCCAACGCTTGGCGAAAATCCAAACCGGAGGCATACCAACGAAATCTTCAGAAATCGGGTTAAAAATAATAAATAAGCATGAAGTATTTAGAAAGAACGATGATTTCGGCGTGCAGAAGTGCACTACCATCTACACCAATGACACATCCGCCCAGCAGAGACACCCACCTCCTGAAAGGCGTTGAACGGCATACGGCATAAGTCTCAGACAAGAACAACCTCCAGGCTACAGCTCCGCAGAGACTTCAGAGATAATCTCGGACTATACGACAAACCATTCACCATAAAATTCCAGCTCTCATAATGCAGAGTGTATTGACCAGTATTCCTTAGATCATGCAACACAGCCATGAAAGTTTTAATATTTGGGCTATGATTGAGCAGCAAAAGGCTATCAATCGAGCTCCCAATTGCAGCGGGGCAACACGCAGGCTAGCTAGGAAAGATCATATGAGAAGCATATGGCAAAAGACATCACAATTTTATACCATTATACAGCCCATGATCTTAACCTATACGCAACCAGTCAAACCAGTCAAACAAAACATGAGCAAATGGTCATACAGAAATTTCGAACCACATGTATGCAGACTACGACAGGCCAGCAGGAGCAGCTTACGTAGACAAAGGGAAGGCCGAGAACTCACTTTTCCTGATTTCATCTATCTTCTTCATGTAATTGCTGAGGCTAGCACCTGCAACGAACAAGACAAAGACAAAGCCTGGAAATCCAAACAGCTATGTTTCGACCAGGACTTACCGACGGCGCATTTCATATGACGAAATCGAGATAACTTAGTATGTTAATAATAAAAAGACAATTTTAACGCTGTCTGTGGATATATGCCATGACATTCAGCAAGGCATACCTCCAAAGGTTGATCAACCTATTAGCTATCATAGAAGTGTTGAATCCAAGAAAAGCTTGTCATGGGAGACAGGTTTTACCCTGCTTCTATAAATGATACTTTTCATACAGCCGGCGCATTCCACTTGTCTATAGGAAGATCACTTGAGTAACACAGAATAAACTGGAGTCTTATCCCAGGTACCATGGAGATCTCTTTGACTGAATTACTGAAATAATAGGATCTAGAAACTCAAATTTTGCATTTGCAAGACAGATCTTCTATCTAAGGATACCCAGTAAAATCAAACCAACATGTACACAATGATTTTGTTTCATCTCCGCAATTTCAAGCCCTGCATCTACCAACATCGAAGTGACTTAAGCTGGATACTTCTAGTTGGTATGGGGTAACATTCCAACTGTTATGGTAGCTCTAAATATACAGTGCTGCATGGGCATACTAGAGCTATGACAATCTAGAAGTTGATTTTTAAAATATTTCAACTTTACAACTTTTTAAATTATAGCCAAAGGCATGTAATTAATATTATTAATAGTTCTCGCATAATCTCAAGAAAACTAATCATGAGAGTTACAAAGTTACAAGTTGACTATGGAAAACTGAACTGCGCGTCCGAAACACACTATAAACCATATTTTTCAGGGCTAATACTAAGCAAAACCTAGAATCTTTGCAAATCAGAAAAAGGAAAACCAGTTTTCAACACAATAAATCCATGTGGAGCTTTACTCATCAACAAGCCTGATCTATTCTAACACACCTAAATCATGAGCAATTATTTACTGGTAGTAGTTATTAGTCGTTAACTGCCTTCAGTGGGCAGTGATTAAATGTCATAGCTGGCTACCTCATCAGGTCTTAAACTTGACACTTGCATTTTCTCCTAAGCCATGGATAATTTGATCACAAATATTTATGGCACACTAACATTTTGAACAAAAAACCTTTCAATAACCTTACCTGTATCAACTGTGCACTTGACATGTTTGTACTTTGGATTTTGCGGCACCTTTTTTGCAAACGGCTTTAAAAAAAGTACATAAACACATATCAATTAGCAGGTCTTCAAAAGTAACTGGATTGCAAATGAAATACTATTTTTATAAACCAGAGCAATCATTAAAATAGAGAACTTAGCTGCATGTGGCTATGTTCTAAGACAAAATGTAGTACTGGTTCAGATGGTAAATAGATATTCAAGAAAGAAGGTAAGGAAATCTACTTGCAGTTTGTGTTTAAATAATTATACGCAAACTTCAAGATACAAAGGGTGTGTTTCATATATTTGTGTGTGAGTGTGTGCATAAGTATGCACCTGAAAACTCCTGTGTCCTTTCAAATTAAATAGTACAAAACCTGCTTTTAAAATTTAATACACTGTGAACTAATATAATTTTATTGTATTGGATACACTTTAAATATTATATTGCAAATATTATGTGGTATTTACTGTATAATCCTAAGTAGCTATGCATCACAGCATAAATAATGAAATTTCTTTCAAAGGAAGTAGTAGACATGAACAAGGCTCTTCTGGAAGAATGCGTAAGTTTTTCTGAATGAAATCAAAATATTGCTTATGAAGAAATTCCACGAAAAGGTAAGAATTTTCTTCACAGTGCAAATACACATCAATGGCAAAAGTGCATGGTCGGATACAGTGGGCATTCTGCAAATAAACCAAAGCATGCCATCATTGTTACCTAAAAAAAAAAGTTATTTTGTAATAAGATCTTGTAAGTACTTTAATGCATGAGCTGGCCAGAAGCATCAAGACTTCTTTTCGTTAATATGATGAAAAATATTTAATGCCAGTCACCTCTTGTGGTCTCTAAGGGTTAGGGCATCTTGTTGTTAGGGTTCATGTGCCTCAGAAATCGTTGGCAAAACTACTGCATAGCAAAAAATATTTTACATTGCTTACAAGTACTTTGAAAGAAAAAATAAACATTATCAAAATCAAGTATCAAGAAGGCAAAGGCAAGACTTAACAAGTCTGGAAATGCAGTTTATACAGAACATACAAAATCTGATTTATATTCTACATTGCATTTAGCTGTGTTTACATTTACACCACATCAAATACTTTTGGGAATCTTAGTCTTACTACAAGATGATTTCTCATCAGAGGGGTTGTAAAGGGCTCAGCAAGCTACGGTATCCAGGGTAGAAATAGAATGCACAGGGCAAAGAATTGAAAATCAATGGTGTATACGGCATTAGAGATTAGTTCTTAATGAGCATTAAGGTTTTAAGAAGATAAATATTGAACAAAAAAAATGCACTTGAGAAGAAAAGGCTTTCCGTACTCCGTTTATTCTACAATAAACAATAATGCAGTATGTATATTTTACAAAAACAACTTACATCGTGCTTCTTAGCACCGGGCTTGTTTGTGGTCGCCATTATGTATCACGGCGATTGGCTTCGGCATCCAGTGAAACGAGAAACCTCCGATGGAAATCTGAGTAATCACGCTGACCATAAAGCAGACGGATTTGCTCCTATAAAAAAAATGAGTATATAGTTTAAAAATAAAATTTTCAAAAAAGTTCAACAGAAAACATATTAAAATACATATTTTGCCTTATAGTTTATTATTAATTTTTTTAATTACATTTCTTGGCTTAATTTTTCTTTTAATGTTGATCTGCTATTTACTCCCCTTGATCGCAAAAGAGACTAGACCTAGCATATTATTGGCTGATGCAAGTCAATAAAATTCTCGACCACGCCGTCTATCTTCGGGCACAGCGAAGATGGACCGTCGAGGTACGCGTACATTGTAAATCGTGTACGTATTCTCGGGAAAAGTCCCCGGACCTGCGGCAGAAATGTCTCCAGTGGTATGGAAAGGCTGCTCAGTTCGTCGTTTAAGCGAAGACTCCTGTTCAGGTTGAGCGATGACGAAGCGAGAAGACCTGTTTCGTCGGAGATGCAAGGTATGTCCAGTGCTGCCACCGATTGGCGTGGTAGTATCAGAACGGGGCTTACTCTCGCTGTGCCCCATTTTTAAACACATCAAACAGTCCAGTTCTACTGCATCTGAGTGGACATATCCGTTCCCTCAGAATGCGTAGCTTGTGTATTTTCTTGCCTTACCTGCGTGCGTGTTAACATGGCGAGCAACAATGCGCATGAAATACTTAGCTACCGAAGAAGTATGAAAAACTATGAGCCTAAAATAAATATTGAATGGTAGCTAAGAGGAGCTTTTACAGTGTTTCTCAATGGATTATGGTCTCGGTGGTTTATCCGATTGATTCATGTCCCGCGTGAACTTCTGTCGCGCTATTTTAGCACGCGGCTCGGCACTTGAACTGCTTGATCGCGGCCAAAAATAGATCGAGCGCCGTACTAGAAGATCAATTGATAAGTCGGATAGGTCAGCTGATGATGTTTAACCGACAGAAAGATCTTATCTCAACTTTCCTTGGTCTCGAAAACAACTTGTTAAATGGACGTATTCCTCCTTTGAATTTGAGGACTTAACGCATCCGAGGAATACGAACTTGTTTACTTAAGTTCCTGCCCTATGAGAAGGCCACTTTCAGTATTTCAAGTTCCATTGATCCTTGTGTATACGATCTGATACATCCATGTGATTGTGCAATTTACCGTATTTTTCGGACCATAAGACGCACTTTTTCTTCACCAAAAAGTGGGAGGAAAAGTGCCTGCGTCTTATGGT
>QQSS02224719.1:0-10573 GCA_003687565.2 Craspedacusta sowerbii | reverse complement strand
TCACGTTATCTCGTGGGAACCATCTAATTACTTCCGCTTCCAACATACCTCCGGCTTCCAACATCGAACCTGCACAGGGTTGTTAGTAAATAAGGTCCACCAATCCAGACTAATTAAAAACTATCGAGCACAGTCAGCCCTTATCATATTTGGCGATTTTGCAAGAAAGCCGGTAGTTTCGCAAGCACTCTTGCTTGGCAAATGTAGGGGCAAACTTCGTAGTTTTACCCCCGGTCAATGTATTGACGTGTTCACTGCAAGTTTTTCCAAATATGGTAATGTTTGTCTCAGTCATGTGATATGTGCAGTCATAAGACTGGGCGTATGGCCACACTTTCTCTCGGCAAGGTGACTTACGGCGAAGGTGGTCGTTAATGTGCAAGAAGTGATTCTGAAGACCGTTTAAAATCTTAAGAAAACAAGTTTCTGAAATACGTTCTGAGATACCGGCGAATTACGTGGATCATAAAGGACATGGGTAAGTTATTTAAATTCAGTTAAGTGGTTATGACGTGCAAAGTCTTGCATTTTGGTCGTTGTAGCGCGGCGCAACCCATAGTTTGTCGTCAATCTAGTCCGTTGAATGTAGTCCTTTGATCAATTACTCAAAGTATGTTCGATAATGAGAGTTGATCGTCGAGCCTATTATAAACGCCAGTTCAAAGCCTCGGTGCTTTCTTATCGACAGCTGTGGAAGTTATGGCAATCTGGACCTTGCAAAAGCTGGATCACTTGGCATGTAACAACGTTTGAGCAGCATTTTGTGTCACATTCGTCGCTTTGGGGCAACTGACTGACGTGATATAATATCATTAAAATCTATAAGCCAGAATTCAAAATACCTCAAACAGCTATCCTTGATAGTCACGTGACTCATGAATGGTTCTTCATAATAACGTCTCAGCTTTAGCCTTGCAATTCTGAATTTCCCTTGATTTAGAAGCGATCAAGAAAAGATGCTGACTATGTAATTTTTTGTTTGCATAGCTTTGCAGGTGAGATACTTGTAAAAGAAATCATGTTCAGTAACGGATTAGCCAGATCTCTACCATGGTATCACCATTTGATATGCTGTTCTTTTAGCTTTCCGCTCAAACGATTCCAGCAAATCTAACCAGAGTGGAGCAAAACCAAAGCGAGGTGGGTTTGTAATGTGTTTCTAAAGCAATTATTATTTGTTGATGCTCTGGATCTGCATGGTAATTTTATGTCTTCAAACTTACATTTAAGGTTTGAGCGACCCGTTCATACGCTTTGCTGCGTAATGTAACTCCTCCACGTTATACATGTAGCATCTGTCGTGCGTATGTTTTGTTGATTACGTCGAGTAAGTTATATAAATGTAAATTGCTTATTAAAACTTTGCGTCATGGCGCCTGCAAGCTCAGGGCGGTCACGTGTGTACGTAGGTTAATTAGGGTATGTGCGGCCACCAAATGCGACATTTCGAATTTTCTGATGTAGCAAGTCGACGAGCAACGTGACGTTCGAAAGCGTGTTTTCAAAGTTTTGAACATTCTAGAAGAATAAGCGCATGTTTCATGGCTTCGATCATTCTGTGAATGTTGCATCGCAATAAACTCTGCGTTTTCTTGTTCCAGCTCAAAGAGAACGAGCGTGTTACGAGCTCTGCAAGGCCAACGAACAGATAATGAGTAAGCTTGCATTCGAGTTAATTGATTGTGATACAGAGCAAGAAACGCCAATTATTGCCATGTTCACAGTTGTGGACACGAACTTTGTCTATGGTTATGGTTCGGACGTGATCGAAGAATATTTGCGCGAAGATATTAGGAAATCCGCGAGACTAGATCCACGGGACATGTTTAAGGAGGAAAACATATCTTTTCTTGTTGGAGTCCCAGGTTTGGGGAAGACTGCTCTTGCACATTCTCTTCTTCGTGAATGGCATGAAGGACGTTTGTGGGACGATCAGTTCGACTTTATCTTCTTTGTAAACGCAGCAGCTGTAATGAGTTTGTTTGCCACCGGACCATACACTATTGAAAGAGCTTTGCGTGCTTTATATCCGGGCGTGTTTAAATATATAGAATTCAGCCATCTCGCCAAGTCTCAGTCCCTGATTATTGTTGACTCGATAGACGAGTGTGGCTTACAAGAAACTTATGTTGGAGGAGAACACACAGCCTTTGAAACGTTCATCAACAGTGTAGTGGAAAGTCCGAAGAATTTTTGTAAAATCATTGCTGGCAGTCAGCATTCTTGCCAGTGTGTTTACATGAGACTTTTCGGAATGGTTCCTTTCGAGTTCGTGGAAGTTGGTGGACTATCCGCAGATCAGGTGCGGAATTGTGTGTCAAAGCTTTGCCATCCAGAGAAAGCTGGTCACGTTCTACAAAGAATCCAAGAGAGTCACACTTTGCTTCGTATGGCTCGTCTGCCTGTCTTCACGTGTGTCATCTGCCAAGTGCTGAGTGAGAATCCATCCGCTCTGATGGAAACTCGAACTGAACTTTTCGTCTGGGCTTATGTACTTCATCTAACTCGCCATTTGAACAAAAATCGTCCATTCGTTGACACGAGTTCGTATGAAAAGTTGTTTAACTACGAGATTCTGTTGGACGCTCTGCTGAAGTTAGGCAAGATGGCGTTTGACATGGTAAGCACTGGCAAAAAGGTTTTTAAATTCGATGAGTTTTTTAGAACGACTGAAATCGCATCGACGTTCGTAACTCCTTTTCTCGTTCACCGCCAGCAATCTCTTCGCTTTGCATCTTCAATTTTTGTGGATTTCTTCGCTGCCGTTCATTTGTTTTCCACATGCGCTACATTAGATGGTGAACTTGTCAAGCGGAAGTATTTACGAGGAGTTTTACCGATTTATTTCGGATTTCTTGGTGCATCTGCGCGGAGCTCCGATTGTCCAAAAATCGTTGGAGATTTTCTTCAACCTTTGATGAAAAGATCACAAATTCTGCCTCTCGATAAACATCCGCTCTGCGGTAATCTGGGCGAAATTGTTCATAATATGGACTTTTATCGTGATCTCTTCATCCATTTGTGTTTCGAGTTTCGAAATCGACGATTACTCAACGATGGAGATTTCTACTGGAAAGAAGATGTCTCGATTTGTTTTCAGCGCCATCACGAACTTGCTCGAGTTTCCTTCTTCATAAAGAACTCGCTCCTCGCTGATAGAAGAATTCTGGGGATATCTATTGAACCAACGGACGGGCAGTTGTCGATCGCCGAGTGCCTCCATCTGAGCGACCTGATCATCCCATGCGGAAAAAAGGTGGACATACTTATGTTGTGCCGCGTCTCACTGAACGAAGAAAAGATGAAGATTCTCGCACCGGCCCTTTGTTCGGTGCGAGAAGTTGAGCTTTTACGCATTCGACCGAGTGGAGATGAGATTTGGCGGATTCTCATCCGCTCGCTTGAAGAAGCAAAACAGAAGAGAATTCTTCAAGTCGACAGGCTGTTGGTGGGAGATTGTAACATCGACGAATCGCTCTTCCCGCAAATGACGAAATTCGTGCGGCAAGTGAATTTTTGCTGATAAGCAAGATGCGAACGTATGTTTTAAAACTGAAGTGAGTGTATCTTTCGCTTTAATATTTCTTACATGTTGTCAGTACGTAATTAAGATCGGAACAAATAAAACCGAAACAAAAAGCATGATGATGTTGGTGCGAGACTTCGTCGTGCGTTGATGAAAATTCGAGAATAGTTTTAGCAAATCAGAGAGCGCCTTTTTGCTTCTGTCGGGCTTTACTAGACATAAAGGTACAGCAATCAACAACCTTACTGGTTTATTACAAATGTGTGCCGTTTAAACTGTCTTTGATCCATATGCTATTCAGGGCGTTATGCCTTTCCTGAGGTATACAATCGCCTGCCGAATCAATTAAAATCAGATGCCTTGATTCCATACCTTGTATGGTGATCGCTCGCGTAGACAGATATCTGATTCACTTCATGTTTTGGCACAGCAACGATCAGCGAATGAGTCCCACCATGCGCGTCATGAACATTGACCTCAACAATCGTGTACTAAAACTCGAGCAGCTGTACCCACAGCTGGTGTTCTTGATCGACTGGCAATTTCACCACCGTATCCACAGTGCGCGACGCTTTGTTTTTGCGGATCTTCTCGGGGCTTATGATTAACTGAGCAAGGTTAACTGGGATTAAAATAACACTGAGCGCATAACCAGCCACATGCAATCCAACGCCCAATGCTCCTCTGGCACCTGCTGCAGCTGCGCCCAGCATTAAAGGCTTCGTTAATACAGTTCCAACCTCTGCAGTATGCCATAACACACCAACCAGACTGGTTGCATCGTTAGCAGGAAGCTGCAAGCCACTACTAATAGCGCAACTACTTGCCGCCAAACGAACCAGGACTGCGACTTGAGAAGAAAGGAAAAAGTTTCTCAAATGCATCTCTGCATCCATTAAACACGTGCTCTGCTTAACCAACTCGGCAATCACTCCTCGGTCTACACATCGTTACACAGCAGCACCCAGTGTTTCATTCTTTGTAACACTAATGAGCAACTGCCACTACTACTACTACTACTACTGCTACTACTACTACTACTACTACTACTACCATTGCTACTACTGCTACTACTACTACTGCAACTACAATTACTAATACAACTACTATTACTACTACTATTGCTACTGCTACTACTACTACTACTTCTACTGCTACTATTATTGGGATGGCTATGAATAGTATTAATACTTTTACTAACACTGCCTCTACTGCTAGAGATGCAGGCCACTTGAATGCACGCTCTTCAGCAAGCTGACATTTTGGAATCGCTCATTCGTATGTGAACAGGCTGATGTTGATGTTAGAAATATATATATTTATATATAAAATTATTAAAATTATTATTATATGTAATAAATTAATATATTAATAATATATTAATAAATAATATATTATTTTATATATATATATATATATATATATTAATATAATTAAAATTATTAAATTATATATTTATATATAAAATTATAAATTTATATATAAAATATATATATATTTTTTACCTCTTCCGAGCAAATTACGTGTGAAGTAGAGCGATTGGCCTGCAAGTTACATTTCGTTCGTTCCTTTCATTCCATCCTCCTGTAAGCAATCCTTTGAATCCTGTTATCAAGCGGATGCAACCACACTGTCACTAGTATTGAAGATTGAGGAGTGTGCAAATATTATTCGCATTTGGATCTCCTGAGGTAAAGCACATCTCTCGATTGATTCAACTAAAATCGAAGAAATTTTATTAGCATCTCTATTCATGACAAATAATTGGGAAGAGTTAATTACTATAAAGTGCGACTTGAGCTAGAAATCGGTGGCTTCTGTTCGGCCTTAAGAACTCGTAAAATTAGGGTACGGGCTGAGCATCTTATGGTGCATGTGTCACGAAAAAAAGCGCGTAAAACCGACCGTCCTAACAAAATTTCTCTCGAGACGTTCTCGCTGATGGAGGTTATCTCAACCTTCTACAAAATCAAATCGATTTATGAAAGTCAGATGTGAAACAGTTCTTAGGACCTTCACCTACATCATGCTACCATAATGTTGTAGTTAGAAGTGCAAAAACAAGAAACTTGTTACTGGCTGCCACCCATTAACCGAGCATAAAGTGGGGAGAGGCAAGTTATCAAAAGCAATGAAGGATCATTGTATACGACAAGCGGAAAAACCTCGTATGATAGTATTATGACAAACACACATATATTGACATAAACACACGCATACGAACACATACCTACACCCGTACGTATACGTACCCAAAATCATACGTACACGCATGCATACATACAAACAAACATACATACATAATACGCTCAACAAGTCATTTGCATATAAATAGTAATCTTGATAAACTGATAAAAGTCTTAGAGTGGTATGCTAAAAAAAAAAGTCAGCTATTTAGGAAAGAATAAATTAGAGCGAAAGAAAAATTAGACAGAGGATCTTTAAGTCACTCATGGGCAAGAAGATTTCAACTGATTCATTTAGTTAAGTGTTGTTTGAGTCAAGACGAAGATTATTTGCAAGATGTAGGTTGTCTAATGTACCCAGACGTAAAATATTGATTTCGGATTGTAAGAACCCACAGGAACATATGGAAGGAAACAATAAATGAATCCTTTCTAGTTAGTGTTTTACTTGTCGCTTTATAATGATGTTTTAACGTGTCAATTGAGGGCATTTCATAATTTTGGAATACGTCGTTCATAACTCTGCTTCGCGTTGTAGGATGATTACTGGATTGTTGCTGAAAGACTACGGCTGTATACGATTTTTCTGCTTACCTATGGCCACGTGGGCGTTATGTACGCAGACACTTTCTCATGAGTGGTCCAAGAAAAGTGATTGCGCAAAAAGGACTACAGCTCTACCACGCTAATCATTCGGGATAATAGCTATATAGCTTACTGATTAAGGACATCGCTATTTTCATGAAATAACTGCACCAAAGTAAGGCGACGCAGGTCATTCCCAGTAGCCTCGATATCGATAGAAGGTCATTCCCAGTAGCCTCGATATCGATAGCAGGTCATTCCCAGTAGCCTCGATATTGATAGCAGATCATTTCCTGAAATTGATACGGTTGAGGAGCCGTGTCTTTACGAGCTTCTACATATTCCTTTTTCACACTGATGAAACTGATGCAAACGCATGCTAAATGAATGCATAAATGATCGGCTCGCTTTGGTTGCGATGTACGAGTGCTTTTAGCTCTAGAATTAGGTTGACTTCATTCCAATTTCTTGTTCAGAGATCTAGTTCAGAGTGGTTTTGCGTTGACATAAAAGAATAATTGACTGAGCTATTCTAGCACCATTGAATTTAAATATGTCGCATGAGATCACTGATCATTTGTGCGACCAAAAGTGTACTTGATGAGACCCTGCAAATCTTTGCAATCTCTGTAAATAGATGCGGAGCATACTTTTCGCTAAATGATTTAAATTTTATGGTTGGATGCTTCACGATGTACTAATGCCGCGCTTTAAATAGATTTGTGTTGGTAAGTTAGTCATGCCTAAAGATACGCGCGTAATTAGAAAGTTATCGGACTGCTGTAGTTGGTAAGTTAGGATATATTCAAGTACTGAAATGATATGAAGCGCGAAGCTGTTATTATTATCACGTTTCTCACGTGTTTTAAGCCAGTTTCAGCTGTGCGGCTTTTGTATACGTCATGCTGCGAGACTGGGGTGGAGGTCTTCATGCAAAGCAGTATGTCATTCTGCTGAGGATAAGCTGATTGCGAGGGAAGCTGTAACCTTATCGTTGAGTTAAATTTCTCGGGTTGTCCGCTCTCTTTAACCTGTATTTGTTATATGTACACCTACTCATGCAGCTTGTATGAAAGGTATAGCGTCACTGTCAGTTGAACTGAATGTAAGGTTAAACTGCGAGGTTAAACTGAATCTAAAGTTAAAAATAAACGAATAAATATGTCTAGCCTCAGTATTTGGGTGATAGCAGCAGAAGGCAAATATCTTAAAGAAACACCTATCCGGATAGGTCACTTTTGTAATTATCTGCTAAGAGATAAAGATCTTCCGATGAGTGCGCATACATGTGTAAGTATGGCTTGTCCATAGCATATTTTATATATGTATATATATATATATATATATATATATGTATGTATATACGTATGTATGACGTATGTATCTATGTATGGCTTATCTATAACATATTGCTGAAGCCCGATGACCACCTAACAATGGTGGTCCCATGAGGGAGACTTTAAAATGCGTTTATTCCAATCCTCAATGAACAAATGCTCGGAATAGAATCTATGGTGCCCTAAGCGACAGGTTAACAGGAGGAAAATCTACAGCAGAAATCGCTTGATGTGGGAAAGCTTTGGTATACAATCAGCTCAGAAGCTTTAATTCATCCCGCTTCAATTCATCCCGCGTCAGTATTCACGTTTTTTCTCCGGGTTCGCCGTTTAAACTGTAATTGTGATAGAATTGATGCTGAATTTGGAAGCGTTTGGATTAAATGGACTAAATAGAGTAAACCCTGCGACTTGATCATTACCTAGGGAAATGAAGCCATGGGATGAAAAAAAAAAAAACATATTGGATTAGTTAGAGTAAAGCTGTAAGTATTCTTAGTCTGGCAATATCGTCTTGCTGTATTTAAATGTTGACGGTTTATTCTGCGAGTCCATTGCAAATTTCTTAGTGCAACTTCCAGCAGAAAGAAAATGAAGTTCTCATTCGCACAAAGTAAGCGTGGAGGACGTACTTTGATATATAGAGGATCCGAGTGTCGGAAAAGGCTAGGCTGGACTGCAAGGCTGTTTTGATCACAGAGGGATCTCGCACCGTGTGTGAGAAACAGACGGAATGCGCGCATGACGTAAACAACGGGTCTCGTTGGACATGTGACAAGACCAGTTGCAAGCGTATCGACCATTCCAAGTCCTCCTCAAGCAATGTGTCTCCTCGAATGATGCGTCTCGACGCTATCAAACGAGGTCCTGACTGCTTTGCCTGAAAGAGCTTTGCTAAATCGTAACTCGAAAAGGCAAAAAAATCTACGAAGCGATCAATGGTGAACGCGCGATTCTAGCACGCTGGATCTGCTACCTTTCTTTGCACTACCAAGGCAAAGGACGTCTTGAGATTCTTGTATATCCCAAACGAATTGTTTATTCGTCACATTCGCAATTTGTATTTCGTTACGAAGCGAGAAATTGTTTCTGAAGATGATTTATTACTCAAACAATTGATTCTAGTCCTTTACGTTATTTTATGCTGGGCAGTAGGTATTTTGCTATCGAGGTTCTTACCGACTGCCGAAAAAATGATTCATTAAAGCCATTCACTACGTCATTCGGGCGTGAAACGTCATAACCATTCGATGTTATTCATTTTTGGTGTAAAGGTGTGTTTTTTTCCATGATATTTTGGATTATGGATTAAACGCAACCTGATAGATGCACGGTTTTTTTTGTGCAAGTGTATTTCTTTACGGGTTAAGCGATGCACTGGAGCAATTATGTCATAAATATCAGTAATTCAAGCAATTGCGTTTTAATGAAGAAGCACAATTGGGTGGCAAGAACGACAATTTCTTCTAAAGGGACATCCATAAATTACTTTCAGTAATATTTCTATTTGGGTTGTTTCGCTGCAACTTACAAAAAAAGAAGCACAAAGCAAAAATTTACAAGCATATTATCGAATTCGTCGCTACTTGTCCAAATTAGGTACTTAGAGATGGCATGATTCTCCAAGAAGGCCTTGAACCTTTTCACAGAGAACCATTCTCGAATTCCACATGTGGTCTCCAAAGCATGGGAAAGAAACTAAATTTGTACGTTATATGTAATCACTATTTACTGCTTCGTCAAATATCGATGTGCGGGTTTTCTGCAAGGCGGTTAAAATTCGCCATTCGCTGATAGTTGGAGGTTAGCGTGCATACAAATACAGATTCTCTTTGCCAAAATTATTATTTATTCAATAATAGTTTTAAAGCATCTGCAAAGGAATATCCTTATATTGCAGTTACACAGAGGTGGTCATCACCAGGTTGTAATGGCGGCAGGGTGATTGAGTAGGAATTTCTTGGTTTCAGCTTTAAATTTTTTCAGATGCATGGCTTCTTTTGCTTTCATACAATTAAAGCGATTTCAAAGGTACGGCCCACGAGCCCGGATGTTATATCTTTACATAATATAGACTTACGCGACAAGGTTAGGCACGTTTAAAAGACGGTAGACAAACCTTACCCTGTATAATAAGTTTAAAAGATTTGTTTGGAAATTTGTCTAAAAAAAATTGGAAATAAGTTTGATCCGCTGTTTTTATTGGGTGTAAATGCAAAATTTCAATAATTTTTTTTTTTTTTTACGCATTTACAGTTGTTCAAAATTACCGTTTCGACTACGTTAAACCCTGTCAGGTAATTGACAGCGAAAGGAGAAATGAAACAATGTCTAGCTTAGCTTCAAGTTTAATGATTAGACTGAATCTCACATACATATGAAGACAGGGCAGTAAAAGTGCCTTAATGGACCAAGCGTACGCATACCTTGCTCTTTGAACGGTACTATTTGCATGGAAGTAAACTCGAAGCGCTGAATGTCTATGCTCTACATAGCGGGGCGCTGAAATGTAATTGCGCTAAAACGTGGCAGCGCTGAAACGTGGATCGTTGTTTTGCCTAAAATTCTGGGCATTCATAAGTATCGCGGTAGAAAATCGCTAAAAAAGATATTTAGGCCGAGCATTTAGTAATCATCAGCAAGAGGTAAATGTGGAGCGATCTCAAGGTTTGTGACCTCATCCTGCACACTTTTCTCGCGTTCTCAGTGTATACGTGAAATTCTCCATGCTCACGTCCATTTGTTCCGCATCCACCCTCTCAAACTTTTTGAACTGACTAGATCATCTCCAACGAATCCAAAAGATGAGTTGAGTTTGATTTTATAGCTGAAGTTGTTGTTGTAACATTTCTAGTTGAGTTCATTATCCAACGTTAAATAAAGAGCTTGATGATGATGATGATGATGATGATGATGATGATGATGATGATGATGATGAT